>JAFEMH010007208.1:0-98516 GCA_022495995.1 Adenophora triphylla var. japonica | reverse complement strand
TACACCGGTCCGTTCCAAGGTTGGGGGAAAGGGGAAATGCATGATGAAAAATGACTCTTTAATGAAAAGATGACATTTTTGGTTTTAGCAAATGATGCTTTTTGATTGAAAGAAATGATCTTTATGCAAGTGATGCGTAAAGATAGGATTTTTATGCAAGTGATGCATTGGAAAAGGTTTTTGAATGCAAAGGATGCATTTTTATTGAAAAGATTGGATTTTTATGTGCAAATGATGCATAAAAATGACATTTTTATTTGAAAATGGGGGTTTTAGGTGCAAAGGATGCACCTTTATGAAAAAGACTACATTTTTATGACAAATGAGGTCTTAATGCATGCAAAAGGGAAAGGGGGTGATAAAGATGTGATCTTTATGAATAAATGCCAAGTCCCAAGCAAGATATATGAATGCAATGAGCAAGTATATCAATTAAAAGCAAGGTTAGGGCGTGCGAGGTTACCAATTGCTTCCTTTGCTTCTTCGAACGGAGCTAAGAGGAGAGGTTGGTCTTGGGTCTTCAAGGAGGAGGGAGGTAGCTTCTTAGCCTTCCTTCTTCACCTTCTTGAGCTTGCACCAATATTCTTCACGTCTTGGGAGTGTTTATGAGTGTATTGTGTATTTTGTGCCTCTATTGTGTGTGTTGAAATGGGTAGAGGAGGCCTCTATTTATAGGTAATCTGGATAAGGTGAATGAAGCCGTGCGGCTAAGAGCAGCGAGCTAATGCACCCGTGCGGGCTTGAATGACTCAGCATTCTAGAACCATGCAAGGTGGCAAATTCTAGAACCCTCCTTCCTAATTAAGAAAAACGTGTTTCTTAATTAGGAAGGATCCTCTTTAGCCCTTATTTAATAAAAAACAGTTCCGGAATGTTTAGAAGCATTTGAGAAAAATACGGAGAATTGGGAAAACTTACCGAAATTGTCGGGAAAATTAACCGGAAGGCATGAGGCAGATTTGGGTACTTACGAAGCCCTCGGCAACGTCACTTGCAAGGCAAGTGGGGTTGTCGATAGAAAAGGATCCGATCTGGCGAATGCCGAGACGGATTAGATGACCGAGACGGTCGAGTGGCTGAACCTTTTGGAAGGCTACCTACGTATCCCGGAGGAATCAAGCCGGGCCGTAGTTCGGAATAAGATCCGGCGAGGAAGGGAGAAGAGAAAGCGGGTCTCTTCTTTGGGGAAAATAGAAAATGACCTAGGAGGTCAAGCAATTGATCCTGGGGATATGCTAGGAGTGACCAAGGTGGTCGATAACAAAGTCTCTTATGAGAGACTACTTCATCAGCGAGGAGTGACGAAGGAAAAGGGTGACCAAAGTGGTCGGATGGCTGGACCTTTTATAAAAGGCTACCTACGTATCCGGAGGAATCAAGCCTTGATCGTAGTTCGAGCATCACTAGATAGTTAGGAACGATGTCTAGGATTCTTGAGATTTTGACAATTAATGGAAATTTGTCACTGATTGACAATTCTTTGGAGGATGTCACACGATTGACAATTCTTGGAGGATGTCACCTGATTGAAACTAGAGCTTACGTCACTATCGAGTGGATAGAGGTAGCTAGAGTTTGGTGAACTTGAGCATACGTCTCAATCTCTTTCGAATCAGAGATATGGATTGCTAAAGTTTGAAGAACTTGAGCATACGTCTCAATCTCTTTCGAATCAGAGATATGGGTTGCCAAAGCTAGAATGATTTAAGCATACGTCTCAATCTCTTTCGAATCAGAGATATGGGTTGCCAATGACTTGAGCATACGTCTCAATCTCTTTCGAATCAGAGATATGGGTTGCCAAAGTTTGAATGACTTAAGCGTACGTCACTATTCGGGATAGAGGTAGCTTAAGTTAAGAGAAACTCGACAATTCGGAGGTTGTCACCTAACGTTATCCCGTTATAATGAAATTAACGGAGGTGACTGGGAATAGAGCTTGATTGCTTAGGAGATAAGGGATATCTTCTGAAGAGGGTGTTATCTCAGTTAGAGGATAACGAGGATTGGAGGCCCAAGTGGAAAGTCCAAGGGCAAAATCGTAATTTTTGCTCGGAAGCGAAAGAGGCCGCCCGGCATGAGAGGAAGGAAAAAGAAGTCGTGCAGTTTGGAAACCTGATTTTTCTGATTATTTAAAACAGATTTGAACGGGCTATTGGGCATTGTTGCCGCCCATTCGGCCGAGAGAGAGAGAGAGGAGAGAAGAAAGAATTTGAAATTCTTTGAATTCCCTTGCTTCCCTTGATTTGAGATGGATCCGGCACCAAGACAAGCAAGGAGGAATGTCTCGCGGCCGCTCAAGGAAGAGGAAGGAGCTTGTCCGGACGGATAGGAGGTATGACTTTCTCACGCCTCCATCGGAGCTCTATCAGGGAAGGAGGGAGCCTGAATCGACGAACCCGCGATCGGTTGGGGTAAGCGTTCTTATTTGGCTCAAATCCGATGATTTTGCTTGATTTTTGAATAATTTAGGGCTTAACCCGAACTTAGGAATTTTCTAGGATTTTCTTAGGATTTTTGAATGATTTTGAGATGCATGAACAACCTATGAGGCTAAGAATATGCATGTGCAATTTATTTGATGAAAATTATGAGAATGACTCACTTTTTCGCAAATGAAGTAAGAATGAGAATTGTCTAAATATGAGACGGAGTTCTTGCCTTGTGCTAGAACTAGGTCAAAATTCGATTTTCAATGAGAAAACATGATTTTGGAAGATGAAAATGATTCATGCATGCCATTTTATTTGAAAAATAATGCTTATGTGCAAAGAATTGTGAAAATTATGATTTTGTGCCTTAGGAAAGCAACGTGCTTAAAATGACGTGTTTCAAATGATGAAAGTCACGTTTTTGATGCAAAAGATGCTAAAAAGACTTGTATGAATGCTTTTCTTTTGAAAAAATATGTGCACTTTTGTGACTATATGCATGCTTTTGAAATGAGATGAAGGGTGACACTTCTTTTTGATGTGCTTGTCTGAGGAGAACAAGTCTAGGGGACCATACGAGATAGCGGTGAATCTTTGGCGAGAGGATGCCGGATTTTGAGAAGAATGGGGTGAACCCTAAAGAGTTGGTGAGGGCTACCGGTGCGGACGCGTTTGTGGAGGCCATCGGCACGGGGATTCACATCACCTCAAAGAGCAAGGGCTGGTTCGGGCTCTTTACGAGTTTTGGTGGGACTCTACTCATAGTTTCCACCTGAGTGGGGAGAGCTTGCGTGACTCCTGCCGATTTTACGGCGATTGCGGCTGCGGTTCACCGGGAGGCCCGTGACTTGGAGAGACCACATTACGGTGAGGAGTTCCGAGCTTTGGTTGGATTTGAGGTGATTCCCGAGGGATTGGGTATGGAGACGAGGAATGTCGAGGTGGCGATCCCGAAGCTTGCATGCGGGACTTTCTTTGGTAGTGGCGTATTTGCCCCCAGTGGTTAGAGCTTTCGTGTGGTTGATCTTGTCGGTCACTATCTTTGCTAATGCAGGACGCTAGCCATGACTTGCCTCCTTGACTCTTTGGTTGATGTGGATGGGATAGGGACGGTCTCTTGGGGAGAGGCCGGATTAGGTGAGTTATACTTCTCTGCGGACATGTACGGTCGAAACAAAGCTGCTTCTATGGGTGCTTCTCATTTGCCCTTGAGGTAGCCTCTCTTTCTCTTCTCTTTTCTCTTTTATGTCTTGAGACTTCTTATGAGAAAAATGACCTTTTGATGTTTTTGAACATGCGGGCCTGGTTTTGCGAGGTGATCGGGTTCTTTCCTTGGAACCAGCGAGTGATATCACCATTTTCCCTGCGATGGTTATTTGGAGGGGAGATGTGAGGGATAGGTTCACGGGGAAGACCCGGATCACTTTCGACTACAAGATGGTGAAGCTTTGTGCTTTCAACAAGGATGGACCGGATGGAGTGGACTTCTACCCACAGGGCGGAGTATCAGGAGATTTTCTTTGGGAGATGCTATTGAGGTGACGAGGCGAGAGGAGGTGGCTGGCTGGGGCGACTTGCGACATCATATATACGGGGACCGTTTCTCGAGCGGCATGGTCATGTCCCTCCATTGGACGCCATTACTCCACACGATCCTCCGGCACGGATGTGCGGCCCGGGGGCGCGGGCGGATGAGATTGAGAGGTACCCGAGGAGGTATAGGCTGCGGAGGAGTATTTTGACATGGGTACCCCTACGCTGTGTTTGTGGAGCGGCGCTGAGGGCGCCACGAGCGGCGCGAAGGCGCGGTCACTCGGGGATATGGGGAGGATGAGCCTCTTGACCCGCCTATCCCTCTGCACACCTCTCATACGTCGTCCACGGAGTACCGAGGAGGATGAGGATTCTGTCCACGACACGAGGAGCCCCGGTATACCACTGCCACTTTGATAGCCTTTGTGAGTATACTCTTAGGGTCTTATTCCCTTTTTAGCTTTCCATTTTATTTTTTTTTTTGCAATTTCTACGAGATTTTCGAGATTTTACGAGATTTTATTTTCTTTTCTCGGGTTCCGGCTCGCACCTATGACGGGTTGGTCGGGCGAACGGGGCTGGAAAGACGTGTGCCGATCCTTGGTCAAGAAGGCGCTGCGCTACTAAAGCGTCAACAAGCGTGCGAGAGCTGTGCGCAAAAGGAGGCATGTCGGGCGCAGCATCCTCTTCCTCGGCTTCGGAGTACTCATCCGGTGCCGGGCCTCGGGGCGAGGTCCTAATGCTGATATCTTGGAAGCGGTGGCGGAGTACGAGCACGACAATATCCCTCTTTCCGATGCGAGCGACCGGGAGGACGTGATGAGAGAGCCTAGCGTCTATGGTGGCGGTGATGAGGAAGAAGAAGAATGCGAGGCCTAGGGGGTCTCTAGAGTAGATTTGGAACAAAACAAACAATGAACACTTTTTATGCACAACTTGTTTATTTTTTGCTTTATTTTGACGCCGGTGGGGCGAAGACATTGTATTTACGCTTTATTTACTTTTCTAATTTATGCTTTTTCAATTTGCATATTATACGAGCCTCGGGCGACTTTTTGCTTGGAATTGGAAACTTTGGGCCAAAATAATATATAATGATATAAAACTTGCTTGGGTGGCTTCTGGACATGTTTTTGTACGGGTTTTGGTTGAGAAAGTGGGGTGAAAACTCCCTTGGGCAGCAACTTTGGTTCCGCAGATTTGCAATTTACATCGAGCAAATGAAGCCGTGCGTGCGCATGGCCTTGAGGGCAAAAGAGGCCGTGCGGCTCACGGTTACGTGCAGGTGGTCATTTTTGAATAAAACCAAAGCTTGGCCATTTCATTTTATTTTTAACCCAAACTTGTTTCAAGCTGTTCCCCGGGGCATATTTTGGACCTAAAGACACCACCTTTGATCACTTTTGCGATGGAGAGGCCCGTTAGACTACAAAGGGGAAGAGAGACCATTTTACGTCCGGTCTTCAATCTTGGGCGAGACATAACTTCCAAAATCACAAGGGGTTGCTTGATTCTTCCTTCAAGATCAAGTCTTTATGGCATTTGAGGGATCTCCCGCCCGATTGGGACTGTTGAGAGCCGCGGCAAAGTTACAGGACGTCAGGAGACATGTTCTTGCTTTTCTTACAACGAAATCGTCCCAACGCACGAAGACTTGAGCCTTGATTGGGGTCCCGAGGCCGAGGCTATATCTATTCCGCTGATCGGAGACGTGCCGGTGGCGGTAAAGCTTGCATCTTTTGCGAGATTCCTGCAGGAGAGGCCGAGGAGATGATGGTAGCCTCGGACGGGATTGACCTTCCAGAGATCCGGGCGAGGTTTGGATCTCCGGCTATGGCTGCTACCATGGTGGCTATGGACGCATTTATCCTTTGCGTCTTTTCATTACGTTTCTTCGAGTCCGTGGGGATTTATCACGGTGGTCTCTGGACATGGTCGAGGCTGCGGCAGTGCAGGAAGGATATCGTCCCACCGGTTTTTTGGGGGAGACTTTGCATGGGATCGACGGGATGGCTCGGGAGACCATTTCATGAGGTCGGGAGTCATACTGTGTTGACTTTGTGGCTGCGGGAGAGGCTCGGGGCTTTGCACGGGGCTTTGCCGACTCGGTGCCCTTGGGTGATTTCTCGGAGAGGTGCACCTAGGCGGCGGGACCGGGGTAGGGAGGAGGCGATGATGGCTAGGCTATCCACTTCGGACATCCGTTGGTGGATACCACACTTTGGAGGTTGCGGACCCGGGGAGGATATTTCAGGAGTCTTATCTTTGTGAGGGTTCCGGGATTCCGCTGGTCATCCTTCTACATACCTGCTTGGTATCCAGGCGGTTTGGGGCTTTACAGAGCCTTTGAGTGGCGGGAGGACATCCGGACCATGGAGGTGATGTCTCTAGACATGAGGGACCCGGCCCGGCTTCACTTTTTTCTCGAGGGCTTGGACATACACCGCTTTCCCACCCGGGGCTATCTTCGGGAGGCAGGAAGAGTACCATCTTGACCACTTGTCTACTTGGGCGAGTACGAGAGGGAGATGGGAGCGACTCGGGTTATCTTGGAGGATAGACGCCGAGTTTTATTGGGGGCGACCATGACTCGAGTAGGACTCGAGGGAGACCGAGGCTAAGGCGAGTTGCCATAACCAATCAGGTGACTTGGTCGGGGACATGGAGGCTCGGTACAAGAGGTTGTCCGAGGTTGCTCATTCTGGCCGAGTCTCGAAAGGAGGAGATACGGACTCGTGCTCGTATAGAGAGCGCTTATTGACACGGGGTTGGTAGAGGCTCCGGTGAGGATACCGCAGGTCGGGATGAGGGATACCGACATTATTGAGAAGAAAAGGAAGAAGACTTGACGAGGCCGAGGAAAAGGGAAGAAGGCGAAGAAGACTCGGCGAATGACGGCCGACAAGTCTTTTCTCAAGATCCTCTTATTGCCATTTGCAAACACATTAGTTTATTTAGGCATTTTATTGTATTTTAGATCTTTTAGCGGGTTAGCAGAGTCAAGAGGTAGACCGTGCTTGAACTCATCAAGAAATTTTTGACTTGTAATGAACAAGAAATATTATTTTAGAAATTAATCAAGACATGTTTCATGGAAATTCAAATGTCTTATTACTTGGGACCCGTTTTATGAAAACGAAATACCCTTTTATTTATTGCTAAGGACGCACTTTATGGAAGCTTTATTGCCCTTTTTTATTGTTTAGACCGAACCATATATGGTGCCTACGTTCCCCTTTTACAAGAAAGGCTAAGGGGCTCAGGTCTTCGTAGTTCATTACTGGGTGAACTAACAAAACTAAGTCTTTTTTTTTTTTTTTTTCTCGTGCAACCCTGTTTTTGCCTAGACCGCCCTTTTTGGGGTTTTTCACCCTAGCCGGGTATTACTCTTTTGCACTAAGATTTTTTCTTTTTTTTTCTTTTTTTTTTTTTATTATTAGACATAGTATTTTCTGAGTTTATCACCGTTGACTGGGTGGACAAAGGGATTGCCATCCAAGTACGCAAGCTTCATTGCTCTCCCGACGCATCTTCGCACTACATAAGGGCCGATCCAAACGGGTTCCCATTTTCCCAGTGGGGTTATCTGCGGTAGGGGGCTTTACTTTCAAAGACTAAGTCACCCTCTTTGATGTTTCGGCTTTGACTTTCTTATCAAACGCTCCCGCCATTCGCCTCCGGTAGGCTCGGGTGTGCTCCATGGCTTTGAGCCTTCTCTCATCGAGCAAGGCCAATTCATCATGCCGGCTTCGTAGCCATTCTACTTCGTTGACACTTGTTTTCCAGAGGACCCTTAATGACGGGATTTCCAACTCCACCGGTAACACTACTTCCATCCCGTAAGTTAGGGCAAAAGGAGTTTCTCCTGTGGCCGTTCTCGACAGACGTTCAGAGCCCCAGAGTGCTAGGTGCGGCTTTTCGGGCCAATCACGACCACGGGTGGCCATCTTACGGATGATCCGCTCGAGTGTCTTATTAGCAGCCTTCCACAGCTCCATTGGTCTCGAGGTCTGTGCGGGGACGACTTGTGGCGAGTAACTACGAATTCGACAATAGCCTATCGCAGCCTCCTTCGAAGTGTGACCCATTATCGAAATGATCTCGTTGGGCACCCCATATCTGCACATTATGTTTTCTTTGATGAACTGGGCCACTTTCCTGGAAGTGAGGACCTTGTAGGACTTGGCCTCTACCCACTTGGTGAAGTAGTCGATGGCTACCAACATGAACTCGTGCCCATTGCTTCCTGTCGGGGCTATTTTCCCTATCACGTCAATGCCCCAAGTTGCAAACGGCCAAGGAGTCGTCATGCAAGATGTGTCATGAGGTGGGAGATGGTTGAGGTTGGCAAAACCGCCGGCACTTGTCGCGAGGTTCGGACGTCTGCCGGACGCATCTGTCCACGGAGATCCGGTAGTAACCCATTCTGAGGATCACTTGCATCAGGGCTCTGGCATTCATGTGAGGACCGCAAGGACCATTGTGGACTTCGGTCATCAACTCTTTGGCTCTTTCTTGAGTGACACATAAGAGGAGTGGTCCTTGATAGCGTTTCTTGTACAGGTTGCCTCCTAGGATGACATAATGGGAGGCCAACCTTTTCAGGGCTCGCAAGCTTTTGGCTCTGACACCTTCCTTCGGTCTACCTTCTTCGTCTCTGAAAGCTGACTCTCCGTCTTTGAGGAATTGGTAAATCTGATTGTACCAAGGTTCCTTTATAGGCTGGGGCTTCTCTTCTACCCACTCTGAAGGGCTTTATGGCTTTTCCCTCGGGGATCTCTACCAATGAGGCTAGAGTAGCTAGGGCATCTGCGAATCTGTTCTTTTCCCTCGGCAAGTAGTGGAAAGTCACTTCTCTGAACTGTCCAGTTAACTCCTCCATATGGGCATGATACCGCTGCAGATTGGGGTCCACAGTCTTCCACTTGTTGGAGACTTGGTTGATGATCAGGGCTGAGTCTCCGTAAACTTCGAGCTCCTTGACATTTCTTTCTAAGGCAGCCTCCAAACCAGCAATGCAGGCTTCATACTCGGCGACATTGTTCGTGGCAGGAAAGTTCAACTTGAGGGCTATGGGGGTATGCTCATCTACGTAGACCTCAATCTCCTTGTGGATCATGTCATGAAAAAGCGCGGTCGCTGCCCTTTGGTAAGTAGCCCCGGCATTCTTGAGCCCGAATGGCATTACTGTATAACAGTAGGTTCCCCATGGTGTGGTGAAGGCTGTCTTTTCTTGGTCTTCCTCGGCCATCTTGATCTGGTTGTAGCCTGCAAAACCATCAACGAAGGATATGACTTCGTAGTTGGCAGTGGAGTCCACCAGGATGTCTATGTTTGGCAGAGGGTAGTCGTCTTTGGGGCTGGCCTTGTTCAGATCTCGGAAATCCACACAAGAGCCGCACCTTCCCATTGGCCTTGGTTACGGTCACGATGTTGGACAACCATGTCGGGTATTCAATGACTCGATGAACCCTACCCGCATGTAGCTTCTCAATTTCTTCCTTGACTGCAGAGACCATTCCGGCTTGATCTTTCTCGCCGCTTTGCGGCTTAGCATCTCGGTGCTAGAGGGATTACGTGCTCTACTATCGAACCGTCTAGCCCCGGCATATCCTTGTATGACCATGCAAACACGTCGACGTATTCTCCGAGCGGCTTGATCAACTCGTCCCTTTCAACCCCCTCGGAAGAAGCTTCCAATCGTGTCTCTTTAGGTTCCTCAATAGTACCCAAGTTCACACTTATCAAAACCTCCGGCGACTTGGGCCCGGTTTTCCTTTTTCGAAACCCGCTTAAAGATTTCTTTAATGTATTGTTCGTTTAGTGTGTTTGCATCTTGTTCAAATGATTCATTATTAACTCGTTGTTAAGTTTTGAGTTAATTTATCATTTGTTAAGTTGGCAATAAGAGGATAATCGAAAGATTTGTCATTTCATTCAAAATAAGGGGAAAGATGACATCGATTACATTTTCATAATCCTCAGGCGTGAGGCCTTCGGATGACTACGAGGACTGGAATTCAAAGATTCCCGACTCGACCGAATAGACGCTACCGACTCTGGATCCTACGCTACTTATTGACTCGAGGGGACTTGATAAGGGTTGGACCGGGATCTCACTCCTTCTTGCCGTTGCCTGGGAGTAGCGGTCTTGCCGCCGTTGTCATTTGATTGTGCACTCTGCGGATCATTATTGCCTTTGTCGACACCAATTCCATAGGAAGTACTCGGGCGATCCGGCGGAATCTCCTTTACGAACTTAACTTCATCCATTTGTACCTCGGGGCAAGAGGACCGGTTGTGCTTTCAAGCATACGAGATACTGACTTTCTTCATCCCAAAAGTCTTCCGGCTTGTTCACTCTTCTCTCTACCTTTTCCCAAACAGGGGGTTGGGAATGATCCTCGGAGTAGTAAGAGCCATTACAAACACATTATGCTCATCATGGGTGATGAAGGGTTACGGAGAGACTTTCATTAACATGGCTTGTTTTACTTCAAACTCGCAGCCTTCATAAGTGAGCCTTTCTTACGTAATCTTGACCATGGTTACCGGTTCGATGTCGTAGAAAAGAGGCCGAGCTCGACAACATTAACGAAATCAGTTCCGACTATGGGTCCAAATTGTCCCTCCATGGCGGCGGCATTAATCGGATCTTTCCATTTCCCTGTAATTCAAAGCATAAGGAACATTGAATTTCAGGGATATCTATGACCTCCGGATTTCCAAAACCGTTTCCATTTGTTCCTCCGAACTCGATCATGTTGACTCGATTGTTAAAGGTGAAGAGGATTCTTGACCACATTGGGACCCCGAGGAGGTTCTAGCTTGCCTTCTTCAACTAGGCGAGAGATCGGGAACTTCGAGGTAGGTGCAATCATTAGTGTTATGGCCATGATATTTGTGAAAGCGACAGTGTTTGGTCTCGTCCATTCTCGATACCGGGGTTCTGGGCTTCCAGCTTTTCCAAAGGTCTCGATGAGTCCTTGGGCTACCAAACCGTCGAAGACCTTTTCTAGTGGCATTCGAAATCTTCGACAAGATAGAAAGGGAGCTTTGGCTTTGCAGCCAGCCTTGGCCTCGCATTCTCGTCCCGCTTTCTCATTACGAACGTAATTAACGCCAATCACTTCTTTTCCTTTCACGGATGCCGGGCATTTGACATCGGTGCTTTGTAGCGATAAGAACTGGCTGTTCTCGTGGCCGGCCATATTGAAGGCATTCTCAAACTTGGTGCCGGCATTTACCATTGCCCGAAGGTCGGGATAGTAGTAATTGCCAATTTGGACTCTTAGTTGAGGTTTCAAGCAAGATTGGAAGATCTCCATCCGTTCCTCTTCATTGAGTGGGGTCATCATTTCACCGAGCTTCCAATTCCATCTCTTGTAGAATTCACTTACCGGCTCATCTCGAACGTTGTAGGGTACCCCGTAGGTCATTCCTACTGGTTTCCCAATTCAAATTGGCCTTATACTTTTCTAGGAACGCTTCCTTGATCCGGTCCCAAGTAGCTCGGGCCTCTCGGTTTCACATGCAGGAACCACCTAAGAGCCGAACCTTTTAATGATAACCGAAAATGGTCGGCCATTTGTTGTCGCGTACAATCTTTGGCTCTCATGGCAAGAATGTAGCTTTCAATGTGAGTCCGGGGACAATCGGTGCCGTTGAACTTTTCAATTTCTCGGCATTCGGAATTTTGGAGGGAGAGGGACAACTTTGGGATCGGTGATCCGGTATCTTTGCCGTCTTGGTGTTTATTTCCAAACTTCTCTTGCATGGACCTAACTTGTTCCATTAGCCAAGCCATGTCGGAGTCGGGGATGGTTTAGGATTGCTCGATTCCGGAGAAGGCTTATCCGATTTGGGTGGAAGGACAAGTAGGTGGCACGGTGGTAGCCGGTACCAAGGCTTGGGGATCTTTGGAGGGGAAGTAAGTGTAAACTTGACCCGGGTCCCGTGTTCCCGTGAGACGGGCGGAGGCATAGGAATTAGGCTCATAATTTCCGAAGTAGGAAAAAGGATACGGAACCTCCGGGGTCCCGTTGGCAAAGTTGGAAGTGGAAGACTGTGGCGAGGACATGAATTGAAAGGATCATTGAGCTGATTTTGAGGCCTAGGGAATGCACGGGATGGCCCATACCGAGGAGAGGGAGTGAATCCCACGGGGTAATGCAGAGGCCGCAGTAACCGGGATAGCCGAGGCGTTTGCTTTCGTTGATAGGGAACAAAGCCGGGTCTCACTTGAGGAGGTTAGGGTGTCGGGATCTGATGGCTTGAGATGTTGGAAAGGACCGAAGAGGGGTAATCCCGGATAAGGGATCGTATGAGGATGGAGGAGGGCATTGGTTATAGGGCGATGGAGCCGAGATGGCCGCTTCGGAGGCTCATCTTCTACCATTACCAAGGAACCGTTGGGCTCAACCACTATTTGAACTCCATGACGACGAAGCGCTTCAATGAGCGTGGCTTGCTGTTCCTCATGGGCCTTACGACTGTTTTCCAGGGCTAAGGCTAGCTCTTCTTCCCTAGTCATCTGGTTACCCAAACCAAGACTTGTTCTCTGTCAAATCGGCCATTCGATTCTCGAAACCGAGGATTCCGCGAATCGTCTCGAGGATTCTGCGCTAACAAGTCGCTGACCCGGTGTTCTCACCCACTTCTTTCTCGCTGCGGGAAAGGGATATGAAAGGTTTAGACTCGGGGTAGGTGTTTAGGCTTAGAGGTAAGTGTTTAGGCTGAAGGCTCAAGTAACATGCACTTATCGCTTAAGTTTTACTCAAAACACAATTTCTCCTAATCCTAATTGATCGGAAAAGATGAGACCTTGAAAGATCAAGATTGAAAATTGGAGAATGGACCGAGGAGGTCTCGATTAAGGATTTGACCATGAAAGGTCGAGATAGGAAATCGGAAATCGGACCGAGGAGGTCTCGATTAAGGATTTGACCATGAAATGTCGAGATAGAAAATCGAAAATCGGACCGAGGAGGTCTCCATTAGGGATTTGACCATGAAAGGTCGGGATAGGAAAATAGGAAATCGGACCGAGGAGGTCTCGATTAGGAAAATGACCGTGAAAGGTCGGGATAGGAAAATAGGAAATCGGACCAAGGAGGTCTCGATTAGGAAAATGACCATGAAAGGTCGGGATAGAAAAATCGAAAATCTGACTGAGGAGGTCTCGATTAGGGATTTCAGAGATAGGAACATGCAATTATGATTACATTAATTGTTCAAGTTTACTTAAAACAATGTCTTTTATTAATATCTATTTGGTTGGAAAAGGGAATTTGCCCTTCTTTTTCACAACTACTCTAGATCCTGGATCAGTGGGTTCCGTAACTACGTCTATAAGCCCCTCGTATTCCACCTGTATTTCGACCTCCCAGGGTGGACAGCCCCGGGCGAGGGTCCTATAGGGCATGCGGATCCCACCGACCGAGAGTAAAGAACGCTCCTAACGGGTCTAGCGGGTCATAGGAACTTTTAACGCACGAGCGATGCGGATTATAGTCAAGGCAATACCGGGAAAGTCTCGTCTTTCTGCCTTGATAGAATTTCGGCAGAATTTCGCTTGAGCGAATGACGTTTTGACTTTTGGTAATGTCCGAGAAGATAATAGGCATGGGTCGGGTGGCAAAAGCCGAATGACACAGTGTCACATTGAACTTCGTTGCATACGCCGGGCATGAGTCAGAATCGAAGTCAATGTCGGGTCAAGATCTTGCCAATTTTTCCTTGTCGGAATTTTGGCAGAACTTCACTTGAGCGAAAGATCTTTTGATTTGTTGGCAAAGACTCGGTCTCGATTCTCACGCATTCCGTGCAGGTCAAGGTCAAAGTCAATGTCGGAGTCAAGATCTCGCCAATTTTTCCTTGTCGGAATTTTGGCAGAGTTCCTCTTCCGTTATGAACTAAGGCTTGACCTTTACGAGGGTATGCAACTGGGCTATATGACACGGACTAGACCAAAAACCAACCAAAAAGTCACGGTTTTTTGAAACGTGTGACACGGACTGTGCATTGGTCGACACTGGCTGCCATGGGGAGGTTGGGATGATTCCGTGCGCGCCCGGGAGCATCGTAAGGCTGTCTGTGACTGCAGCTGGAACCACCCTCGGGTTTGAAGGACGTGCGTGCAAAGTGTACAGGATATATCAGGTGCGCGTAGTGTGCGGTCTCCTAAAAATGTTCCTTTTTGAGTGAAAACAGAGATTTTCAGAATGTGTTTTAAAGGAATGATTTTTGGGACGGGGAAATGCAACACATAAGCACGTAAATTTTCTGGGAGCCCCATGATGGAGCCGAGTAGCCCCAAGCCGCTAGGACCGCCAGATTAACCATGATTTTTCCTGGTGGAATTGCCACGAGGTCGCCCTGGTCGAATCCAAGGAGGATTGAGCCGTACGACTGCATGGATCAATTTTCCAGGTTCCACTCCTTTTGCTATTTTTCGGGTTGTTTCCCGTTCAAAGTATGCACAAATTCCAAGATGCAAATGATGCAATGCAAGGTAAAGAAAGCAAGCATGATTAATGAAATCGGCGACGGGAGTCTAACCCACTCAAAGGGAAAAGCTTTCTTTTATTTTTTCAATTTTTTTTTCGAAAAGGGATACTGGTACGTGGGATTGTTAAACCACCGGTTATCCCAACTCCCACGTCAGGGAGTGTACAGGAAGGGTAAGTGGTTTTCACCTATATACCGAGTATCGATTTTTGTTTTGAAAATAAAAGCTTTTCTCCTTTGGGACATTTCCCCAGCGGAGTCGCCAAACTGTGAATGTGTGCCCAAATTGTGGATTCACGCGAGTTTGAAGACATCCGGTTTAATTTGAAAAAACGGAGTCGCCACGCCATTTTGATTACCTCAAAACTTTGAAAAAAAGGTTTTTATTGGGTTCGGAGGTTAAGTTACCCCTTGGGAAGAACGGATCGTCGTTCACCCAAGGTGCCTTGCCGGAGCAAGTCTCCCAAGATTCCATTAATCGTGCTTGCTTGCGTGCTTTCTTGTGTGCATGTGTTTGAGAAAAAGGGGGGGAATGTCCCAAGTTGTCTTCCGGACGTACAAACCATTTGTTGGTTGTCGCTCGGGATTCCTTGGAATTTTATGTATTTGGGATTATGATCCCGTCCTCATCTTATGACTTGTGATCATCGCATTTTAACCTCGGGACCCTCGGGACTTGCGTGATCGAGAGAATGACTCTCTTTTGGTCAAAGATGAGGTTCTTTAGAAAAGGAGGGTCCTTAGCCCATCAATCCTACGCTTTAAGACGGTCGAGCTCGTATAGAGGCTTCATACTCTTTCTTAAGCGATAATCGGAGATATAGGGTTCAAGGTTATCCCTTTCCAAAGAAATCGTGAACCTTTAATGGAAGGAACGATGTAAAGATAGGATCTTTTACACCGGTCCGTTCCAAGGTTGGGGGAAAGGGGGAATGCATGATGAAAAATGACTCTTTAATGAAAAGATGACATTTTTGGTTTTAGCAAATGATGCTTTTTGATTGAAAGAAATGATCTTTATGCAAGTGATGCGTAAAGATAGGATTTTTATGCAAATGATGCATTGGAAAAGGTTTTTGAATGCAAATGATGCATTTTTATTGAAAAGATTGGATTTTTATGTGCAAATGATGCATAAAAATGACATTTTTATTTGAAAATGAGGGTTTTAGGTGCAAAGGATGCACCTTTATGAAAAAGACTACATTTTTATGACAAATGAGGTCTTAATGCATGCAAAAGGGAAAGGGGTGATAAAGATGTGATCTTTATGAATAAATGCCAAGTCCCAAGCAAGATATATGAATGCAATGAGCAAGTATATCAATTAAAAGCAAGGTTAGGGCGTGCGAGGTTACCAATTGCTTCCTTTGCTTCTTCGAACGGAGCTAAGAGGAGAGGTTGGTCTTGGGTCTTCAAGGAGGAGGGAGGTAGCTTCTTAGCCTTCCTTCTTCACCTTCTTGAGCTTGCACCAATATTCTTCACGTCTTGGGAGTGTTTATGAGTGTATTGTGTATTTTGTGCCTCTATTGTGTGTGTTGAAATGGGTAGAGGAGGCTTCTATTTATAGGTAATCTGGATAAGGTGAATGAAGCCGTGCGGCTAAGAGCAGCGAGCTAATGCAGCCGTGCGGGCTTATCCTGAATGACTCAGCATTCTAGAACCATGCAAGGTGACAAATTCTAGAACCCTCCTTCCTAATTAAGAAAAACGTGTTTCTTAATTAGGAAGGATCCTCTTCAGCCCTTATTTAATAAAAAACAGTTCCGGAATGTTTCCGGAACGCTGGGAAGGTCTGGGAAATTACCGGAAAACTTATCGAAATTGTCGGGAAAATTAACCGGAAGGCATGAGCCAGATTTGGGTACTTACAGGTCTGTGATGCTAGGACTCTTTAATTTACCTCGATATATCCATGTCGAACACTCATATTTTAGTCTTGTTGAAAAAGGTTCGACGGAATAAACCAAAGAGTCCGAACATCATAGAGCGCGGCCTTATTGAAAAATAATACTAGTAGGCAGTATTTAATTGAATATATATTTGGTGGGCCCAAGAATTAAATGATAAGGGTGCTACTATTTGCACAATTTTTTATTAAAAAAATGTGTAAACAACCTAGACAAACTAAACAATAATGAATTAACTTTTGATCATTATTACTATATTATCGTTTTTTGGTTAAAAGTGAAAATTTCAAAATTTGTAATTACTATCCTAAAAGTAGTCTACAAGCTTAAAAATCCTTTTTTTTTTAATCCATGTAAAAATAAAAATATTTTTTTTCCATGTTAAAGTGGAGTAGTATGTCAGATTGATATTTAATGGGAGGAGGAGTAATACTTTTGATTTCAATATTTATCTAGTGATTTAGACTTTTACATAGAATATTTTTTTAATAATATTTAGGAAAAAACCAAAATAAAACTAAATTACTAGAAACAATAATTTTGATTGCAATATTTTTTCTAGTAATTTAGACTTTCACATAGAACGAATTTAATGGGATAGAACGAATTTAATGGGAGGAATAGTAATAATTTTAATTTCAATATCTTTCTAGTAATTTATACTTTCACATGGAATGAAATGAATTACTTTTATTTTTGTAATAATATTTAGGAAAAACTAAAAAAATGGGCCCTACTATTTACACATTTTTTCAAAATTAAAATAATGGGCAAAAAATCTCCATATTCTAAAAATTTATCAATATTTATCTTGAAGTTTGAAAGTATGGCTCACCCTATTTTTACTACTAGCAACTTGAGGCTATTAATTGAAAATGCTTGACCTTTTGCTCAAATAATTCTTTTTTAAATTAATTTTTTTTAAAATGAGTAATTTTTTTAAAAAACTATTGCCATGAATGACCAATTTCATGAAACTCGCTACACGAGTTTAATATTTCCTTCGTTTAAACTCGCTACTTGAAGCAGCGAATTTAGTATAATAAATGTTGTTGTTAAATACAAATGACCTAAAACAATCTAATAATGGACTAGTAAATTTGCTACACAGTGTAGCGATTTTAGGGGGAACTCGCGACTTTGTGTAGCGATTTCAAGCGGAGAAGAACTCGCTACATTGTGTCGCGAGTTTAAGCGAATTCAGATAAGGTTTCAGATTGGGGATTCATTTGTTTCATATCTAAACAACCACAAACACAAAATAGTTGAAGAAAAAACCTAAATTTTCACATCTTTTAATTTCAGAATTGGTGAAGACTAAGAATCAAGGTAAATCAACATCATCTTAATCATGTTTTTACTTGGGTTTAGATATATAAATTTAAGTTTTTTTATTGTGTTTTAGTACATTATAGGTAAAAATGTTAAAATTAGGGTTTTGAAGGTTTTAACACTTTGATTTCATAATGTAGGGTTAAAGATGAAGGAGATTTCGCTCATTTTCATGTGCTATTGGAGAGGTGGTATTGAACAACCATTTAATGGTCCTCATTTTCAGAAATGACTGAAATGTGCGATTAAGGCTCATTGTAGATGGAGATACAATCAATTGATTGATGAGTTATATAAAGTGATGGGTGTAGATCAGACACAATATGATTTGGAAGTTATTTGTATATATCCCCATTCCTTTGATAGCGGGATTAGTGAGTACTTTCCTTTTCGTATTGAAGATGATGCGAGTATGGATATAATGTTCGATGTTTATGCCCACTAGAATCCAGATTCATTCCTAGGGGTGGCAACCCATCATTCAATGGTGGAGGAGGTGGCAGTTCCCCATTGGCAAGAGGAAAAGAAGTCCTAATGTTACCATGAGTCTCCCCCACAAGAACAATTATCTGGATCAGAAGTGATACTTACGGTATGTCCGTCCTCCATTAGGATTAGGAAAGTGAAACATAATTTTTCAAGCTATTCAATGGATAATACGAATCGTTTTCCGACAATGAAACCAAATTGATGATGCCAAAACGTTTGGATCAGCCCAAATCCAGCGATAGATTGTATCCTGGATGTTTGAATAGCATTTAAAAGATGAACAAACACGTAAACTAAGTCGGGGCTTCACCGGCGAAGGCCCTCCGGCGTGAGAGTAAGTATTTGTGTGATACTGTGAATGTGTGCCCAAATTTTTGTGTTTGTTGGATTTACGCGAGTTTGAAGACATCCGGTTTAATTTGAAAAACGGAGTCGCCACGCCATTTTGATTACCTCAAAACTTTGAAAAAAAGGTTTTATGGGTTCGGAGGTTAAGTTACCCCTTGGGAAGAACAGATCGTCGTTCACCCAAGGTGCCTTGCCGGAGCAAGTCTCCCAAGATCCCATTAATCGTGCTTTCTTGCGTGCTTTCTTGTGTGCATGTGTTTGAAAATAAGGAGGGAATGTCCCAAGTCGTCTTCCGGACGTACAAACCATTTGTTGGTTGTCGCTCGGGATTTCTTGGATTTTATGTATTCGGGATTGTGATCCCGTCCTCATCTTGGACTTGTGATCATCGCATTTATGGACCTTGGGACTTGCGTGATCGAGAGAATGACTCTCTTTATAGTCAAAGATGAGGTTCCTTAGAAAAGGAGGGTCCTTAGCCCATCAATCCTACACTTTAAGATGGTCGAGCTCATATAGATGCTTCATACTCATCTTAAGTGATAATCGGAGATATAGGGTTCAAAGGTGTCCCTTTCTAAAGAGATTATGAAACCTTTATGGAAGGAACGATGTAAAGATAGGATCTTTTACACCGGTCCTTTCCTAGGTTACTAATGGGGGAATGGGGGAATGCATGTAAAAATGACATTTTTAATGAAAAGATGACATTTTTGGGTTGCAAAGGATGCATTTGGTTTAAAGAAATGATCTTTATTGCAAAGGATGCATAAAGACACAATTTTTATGCAAATGATGCATTTTTATGAAGAAATTGGAATTCAATATGCAAAGGATGCATAAAGATTGCATTTTGAAAAGCATAGGATGCTAGTTTAATGTAAAGACATGATCTTTAAAGCAAATGATGCTTGGAAAAGGTATTTTGAATGCAAAGGATGCATTTTGATTGAAAATATTTGATTTTTATATGCAAAGGATGCATAAAGATGATATTTTTATTGGAAAATAGGGGTTTTAGGTGCAAAGGATGCACCTTTATGGATAAAGACTACATTTTTAATGGCAAATGATGCCTAATGCATGCAAAGGGGAAGGGGGAATACAAAGATATGATCTTTAATCTACCAAGTCCCAAGCAAGATAAAAGCAATGCAATGAGCAATTAAGATGCAAGGTTAGGGCGTGCGAGGTTACCAATGGCTTCCTTTTCTTCTTTGGATGAAGCTAGGAGGAGAGGATTGATCTTGAGCCTTCAAGGAGGAGGGAGATGACTTCTTGAGCTTCTTCTTCACCTTCTTGAACTTCCAGCTGCTCTTTGGGGGATCTTCTTCGTATTATGAGAGTATTATGCTTTTTTGTTGATGATCAAATGGGTAGAGGAGGGCTCTATTTATAGGCAGTCTGGAAATCGCCAATGAAGCCGTGCGGCTAGGGACCGCGAGCTAATGCAGCCGTGCGGCATTATCCCTTGTGACTCAGCATTTCTAGAACCATGCAAGGTGGCAATATCTAGAAGCTTCCTCCCAATTAAGAAAAACGTGTTTCTTAATTGGGAAGGCTCCTTTTCAGCCTTTTATTCAATTTGGAACTGTTCCGGAATATTTCCGGAACACTAGGAAGGTCCGGGGAATTACCGGGAAACTTACAGAAATTGCCGGGAAATTTAACCGGAAGGCATGAGCTAGATTTGGGTACTTACAGAAGCCCCTCGGCAACGTCACTTCCAAGGCGAGTGAGGTTGTCGATAGAAAAGGATCCAATCTGGCGAATGCCGAGACGGATTGAGAGACCGAAGTGGTCGAGTGGCTGAACCTCTGGAAGGCTACCTACGTATCCCGGAGGAATCAAGCCAGGTCGTAGTTCAGAATAGATCCGCTGAGGAATGGAGAAGAGAAACTGGTCTCTTGCTGGGGAAGTAGAAAAGAAAATGACCTTAAGAGGTCAAGCAATTGATCCTACTGGGGATATGCTAGGAGTGACCAATGTGGTCAGATATCTGAACCTCTATGAGGGGTTACTTCATCACTGATGAGTGATGAAGAAACAGGGTGACCAAAGTGGTCGGATGGCTGGACCTTTTATAAAAGGCTACCTACGTATCTCGGAGGAATCAAGCCTTGATCGTAGTTCAAGCATCACTAGATAGTTAGGAATGATGTCTAGGATCCTTGAAGGTTTTGACAATTAATGGAGGCTGTCACCTGAGGAAACTAGAGCTTACGTCACTATCGAGGAGATAGAGGTAGCTAAAGTTGAGAGAAACTTGAGCGTACGTCACTATCTGGGATAGAGGTAGCTTAAGTTTAGAGAACTTAGCATACGTCACTATCCGGGATAGAGGTAGCTTAAGTTAAGAGGAACTCGAGCATACGTCACTATCCGGGATAGAGGTAGCTTAAGTTAAGAGGACTCGAGCATACGTCACTATCCGGGATAGAGGTAGCTTAAGTTAAGAGGAACTCGAGCATACGTCACTATTCGGGATAGAGGTAGCTTAAGTTAAGAGGAACTCGAGCATACGTCACTATCCGGGATAGAGGTAGCTTAAGTTAAGAGGAACTCGAGCATACGTCACTATTCGGGATAGAGGTAGCTTAAGTTTAGAGAAACTCGAGCATACGTCACTATCCGGGATAGAGGTAGCTTAAGTTTAGAGAACTTAGCATACGTCACTATTCGGGATAGAGGTAAGCTAAGTTTAGAGTTTTGACAATTCGGAGGTTGTCACCTAGCGTTATTCCGTTATAACGGAAGTAACGGAGGCGACTGGGAAGAAAGCTTAATTGCTTAGGAGATAAGGGATATCTTCTGAAAAAGATGTTATCTTAGTTAAAAGATAACGGGAATTGCATGCCCAAGTGGAAGGTCCAGGGGCAGAATTGTAATTTCTGCTCAGAGCGAATGAGGCCGCCCGGCATGAGATGGAGAAAAAGAAGCCGTACGGCTAGAAGCTTGATTTTTCCAGATTATTTAAAACAGATTTGAACGGGCATTGGGCATTATTGCCGCCCAAGAGCTGCCGAGGAAGAGAGAGAAGAGGGAGAGAATTTCTTCAAAATTCTTCAATTCCCTTTGCTTCTATCGATTGGAATGGATCCGGAGGGCAATCCTATACCGAGGCAAGCAAGAAGAAACATCTCCGCGGCCGCTCGGAGGAGGAGGAAAGAACTCGTTCGAACGGAAAGAAAGTATGACTTTCTTACGCCTCCGTCGGAGCTTTACCCGGGGAGAAGAGAGCACAAATCGACGAACCCGCGTCCGGTTGGGGTAAGCATTCTTAATTTGCTCAATTCCGTCGATTTTGATTGAATTTTCATTGATTTAGGGCTTGACCCGAATTTTAAGAATTTTCTAGGATTTTCCTAGGATTTTTGAATGACTTTGAGACATTGACGATGAACCTATGAAGCTAAGAATATGCAATGTGCAATTTGTTTGACAAAAATAATGGGAATGACCCACTTTTTTCTCGAAAATAAAATAAGAATGATAATTGTCTAAAGTGAGACGGAGTTCTTGCATGTGCTAGAACCAAGTCAAAATTTTGATTATCAAGATTTTTGGAAGATGAAAAGGATTCATGCATGCCACTTTGTTGAAAAATAATGCTTATGTGCAAAGAATTTTGAAAATTTTGATCTTGTGCTTTAGGAAAGCAATGGGACTTGACATGACGTGTTTCAAGTGATGAAAGACGCTTTTTTGATGCAAATGATGCTAGAAAAACTTTTGTGAATGATTTTCTTTTAAAAATATGTGCACTTTTTTGAATATATGCATGCTTTTGAAAATGATGAATGATTGACACATTTCTTTGTTGTGCTTGTCTACATGAGAACAAATCCAGGGGACCATCTGAGATAGCAGTCAGACTTTGGCAGAGGATGCCAGGTTTCGAGAAGAATGGGGTAAATCCCAAGCAGCTGGTGCGGGCTACCGGCCTAGATTTATTCATCGAGGCTATCGGCAGGGGGATCCACATCACCTCAAAGAGCAAGGGCTTGGTCCAGGCCCTATCTGAGTTTTGGTGGGATAGCACCCATAGCTTCCATACCGAGTGGGAGAGGCGACGGTGACTCCTGCTGATTTCACGGCTATTACTGGTCTACAGTTCACTGGGAGACCCGTGACTTGGAGAGACCACATTACAGCTGAGGAGTTCCGAGCTTTAGTTGGATTTGAGCTGATTCCCAAGGGACTGGGTATGGAGACGCGGAATGTTGAGGTGGCAGTCCAGAACTGCATACGGGATTTTGCCGTTAGCGATGTGACTGCCCAGCAGCTGGCTAGAGCATTCGTATGGTTGATGCTATCAGTCACCATTTTTGCTAATTCTGGGACGCTGGCCATGACTTGCCTTCTCGACTCTTTGGAGGATGTGGATGGGATAGGGACGGTCTCGTGGGGCGAGGCCGGATTGGCGGAGTTGTACTTCTCCTTGGATATGTACAGTCGGAACAAGGCTGCTTCCATGGACTGTTTTTCCTTTGCCCTTGAGGTAGTCCCTCTTTTACTTTTCTCTTTCTTTTCTTGTCTTGAGACTTTTATGAAAGAGAAATGACCCTTTGATGTTTTGAACATGCGAGTGCAGTTACGTGAGGTGATCGGGTTCTTTCCGTGGAACCAACAGCAGTGATATCACCATCTTCCCTGCTATGGTTATTTGGAGGAGATGCGAGGGATAAGTTCACGGGAAAGGCCCGGATTACTTTCGACTACAAGATGGTGAGGCCGGTCATCAACAGGGATGGGCACGACGGAGTGGACTTCTACCCTTGGGGCGGTATCAGGAGATTTTCTTTGGGAGAGGCCATTGAGGCGACGAGGCGAGAGGAGATGGGCGACGGGGCGACATGTGATGTCATATATTTGGGGGACCGTTTCTCGAGCGGCATGGCCATGTCCCTCCATTGGACGCCATTACTCCCAGGATCCTCCCGGCACGGATCTTGCGGCCCGAGATTGGCCGAGAGGATGAGATTGGTAGGTACCGGGCGGGCGTGGCCGCCGAGGAGTACTTTGACATGGATACCCCTACGTTTGTGTTTGTGGAGCGGCGGCGAGGACGCCACGAAGCTAGTGAAGGCGGCGGTCACTCGGGGATATGGGGAGGATGAGCCTCTTGACCCGCCGATCCCTCCTGCGCACTGTCTTATGTGGTCCATGGAGTTCCGAGGAGGATGAGGATTCTGTCCCCAGACACTAGGGAGCCCCGGTATACCTGCCGCTTTGGCAGCCTTTGTAAGTATACTTTTAGGGTCTTTCCCTTTTTCGGCTTTCTTTGCTTTTTTGCAATTCGAGATTTTACGAGATTTTTCTCTTCTTTTCTCGGGTTCCGGCTCGCACTTATGATAGGTGGTCGGGCGGAATAGGGGCTGGAAGGACATGTGCCGGTCCCTTCGAGGAAGGCCGGCTGCGCTTCAAAGGCGGCGAGATGCACGGGAGCACGGGCGCAAGAGACGGCATGTCGGGGCACGGCGTCTACCTCATCGGCCTCGGAGTACTCTTCCCGGTGCCATGCCTCGGGGGCGGGGACCCAACGCTGACATTCTGGAGCAGTTGGCTGAGTACGGGCACGATAATGTCCATTTGTCTGATGTGAGCGACCAGGAGGACTTGATGAGGGAGGCTAGCGTCTACGAGCTGAGCAGTGATGAGGAAGAGGAAGAATCGGAGGTCTAGGAGGTCTCTAGAGTGAAATTAGGAACAAAACAAACAATGGACAAATTTTATGCACACTTTGTTTATTTTTTTCTTTATTTGGGCGCCGATGGGGCGAAGACATTGTATTAATGTTTAATTTACTTTTCTAATTTATGCTTTTTAAATTTGCATATTATCTGAGCCTCGGGGCAGCTTTTTACTTGGAATTGGGGCTGAAACTGGGCCAAAATGATTTATAATGGTATATAAATGCTTGAATGGCTTCTGGATATGTTTTTGTACAGGTTTTGGTTGAAAAAGTGGGGTGAAAACTCCCTTGGGCAGCAACTTGGTTGCTTTGCAGAATTTTTTGCGAGATGGCTAATGTAGCCGTGCGGTTTTGTCTGAGGGCAAATGAAGCCGTGCGGCTCACGGTTCTGTGCAGGCTGGTTATTTTACGAATAAAAGCAAGGCTTGGCCATTTCATTTCATTTTCACTCTAGACTTGTCTCAATTGTTCCTGAGCACATTTTGGACTTAAAGACACCATCTTTGGTCATTTTGCAATGGAGAAGCCCGTCGGATTGCAAAGGGGGAAGCGAGACCGTTTTACGTCCGATCTTCAATCTTGGGTGAAGCACAACTTCCAATCTCACAAGGGGCTGCTTGATTCTTCCTTCAAGATCAAGTCTTTATGGCATTTGAGGAATCTCCCGCCCGATTGGGACCTTTTGAGAAGCAGCGGCAAGGTTTTGGGACGTCAGGAGACATGTTTACTGCTTTTCTTACAACGAGATTGTTCCAACGCATGAAGACTTCCGAGCCTTGATTGGGGGTCCAGAAATTGAGGCTATATCTATTCCGCTGATCGGAGACGTGCCGGTGGCGGTAAAGCTTGCATCTTTTCTGCAGATTTCTCTGGAGAGGCCGAGGGATGATGATAGCCGGACGGGGATTGACCTTTACGGTATCCGGGCGGTTTGGGTCTCCGGCTATGGCTGCGACCACGGTGGCTATGGATGCTTTCATTCTCTGCATATTTTTTGCTTTGTTTACCGCTGAGTCCGTGGGGATCTGTCATGGCGGTCTCTTGGACATGGTCAGAGACTGGAGGACTGGGAAGGACATTGTCCCCTTGGTTTTGGGAGAGACATTTCATGGCATCGATAGGATGGCTAGGGGAGACCATTTCATGAGGTGCAGGAGTCATTTGTGCTAACTTTGTGGGCTGCGGGGAGAGGCTCGGGGCTTTGCCGGGGCTTTGCCGACTCGGTGCCCTTGGGTGATTTCTCGGAGAGGTGCACCGAGGCAACAGGACCGGGGTAGGCTGGGAGGCGACGATGGCTAGGCTATCCACTTCGGACATTCGTTGGTGGATACCTCATTGGAGGTTGCGGACCGGGAGGATATTTCAGGAGTCTTATGCTGTGAGGGTTCCAGGGTTCTGCTGGTCGTCCTTCTACATTTCCTGCTTGGTATCCAGGCAATTTGGGGCTTTACAGGAGCCATTGAGTGATTGGGAGGACATCCGGACCATGGAGGTGATGCCATTGGACATGAGAGATCCAGCTAGCTTCTCATTCTTCTCGAGGGCTTGGACATATGCTACTTTCCCACCCAGGGCTATCTTCAGGAGCAGGAAGAGCACCATCTTGACCACTGTCTACTTGGGTAGTACGAGAGAGAAATGGGAGCGACTCGAGGTCATTACGGGGAGAGACATCGGGCTTTATTGGGAGCTGACTGCGACTCGAGTAGGACTCTGAGGGAGACTGAGGCTAAGGTGAATCGCCATAACCAGTCGGGTAACCTGATCAGGGATATGGAGGCTCGATACAAGATATTGTCCGAGGTCGCTCCTTTGACTGAGGCTCAGAGGGAGGAAGTGCGGACTCGTGCTCGTGTAGAGAGGGCACTTATTGACACGGGTTTGATAGAGGCTCTAGTGAGGATACCGGAGA
Organism: Adenophora triphylla var. japonica; assembly: GCA_022495995.1. Classification (NCBI taxonomy): domain Eukaryota; kingdom Viridiplantae; phylum Streptophyta; class Magnoliopsida; order Asterales; family Campanulaceae; genus Adenophora; species Adenophora triphylla. The sequence goes on along the minus strand of JAFEMH010007208.1, from coordinate 72,356 downwards.
TCGGGATAAGGGATACCGACCTTATAGAAAAGAAGAGAAATAAAACTCGACGGGGTCGAGGTAAAGGGAAGAAGACCAAAGAAGACTCAGTGAATGACGACTGACAGATCTTTTCTTAGGATTCCCTTATTGCCATTTTGCAAACACATTAGTTTATTTAGGCATTTTTTGTATTTTAGATCTTTGTAGCAGGTTAGCAGAGTCAAGAGTAGACCGTGCTTGAACTCATCAAGAAGTTTTTAACTTGTAATGAACAAGAAATATTATCTTAGAAATTAATCAAGACACATTTCATGGAAATTCAAATGTCTTATTGATTGGGACCCGTTTTATGAAAACTGAAATGTCCTCTATTTTTATTTATTGTTTAGACCGAACCATATATGGCTGCCTACGTTCCCCTTTTACAAGAAAGACTAAGGGGCTCAGGTCTTCGTAGTTCATTCTGGTGAACTATATATATATATATTTTTTATGTGCAACCCTGTCTTTTGCCTAGACCGCCCTTTTTGGGGTTTCAGCCTAGTTTGGGCATTACTCTTTTTGCACTAAGATTTTTTCTTTTTTTTTTTTTTTTTTTTTTTTTTTATGTGCAACCACTGTCTTTTGCCTAGACCGCCCTTTTTGGGCTTTCGGCCTAAATTTGGGTATTACTCTTTTTGCACTTTTTTTTTTTATATATTTTTTTATTTAGACATAGTATCTTTTGAGCTTATCACCGTTATTTGGGTGGACAAAGGGATTGCCGTCAGTCTGCAAGCTTCATGGCTCCTCCCGTAGTATCTTACGCACCACATAAGGGCCGATCCAAACGGGTTCCCATTTTCCCGGGGTTGTCTACGGTAGGGGCTTCACTTTCAATACTAAGTCACCCTCTTTGATGTCTCGGCCTTGACCTTTTTATCAAACGCTGCTGGCCATCCGCCTCAGTAGGCTCGGGTGTGTTCCATGGCTTTTAGCCTTCTTTCATCAAGCGGGGCTAACTCATCATGCCGGCTGCGCAACCACTCTACTTCATTGACACCGTTTTCCGGGAGGACCCTTAATGACGGGATTTCCAACTCCACCGGTAACACTTGCTTCCATCCCGTAGGTTAGGGCAAAAGGAGTTTCTCCTGTAGGCTGTTCGACGGACGTTACGTAGCCCCAAAGTGCCAAGTGCGGCTTTTCGGGCCAATCGCGACCACGGGTGGCCATTTTCCGGATGATCCGTTCGAGCGTCTTATTAGCGGCTTCCACGGCTCCATTAGTCGAGGTGCGTACGGAGACGACTTGTGGCGAGTGATTCTGAATTTCGACAGCAACCTATCACAGTCCCCTTCAAAGTGCGACCCATTATCGGAAATGATCTCGTTGGGCACCCCATATCTGCACATTATGTTTTCTTTGATGAACTGGGCAACCTTCTTGGAAGTGAGGACCTTGTAGGACTTGGCCTCTACCCACTTGGTAAAGTAGTCGATGGCTACTAGCACAAATTCATGTCCATTGCTTCTGTCGGGGCTATTTTCCCTATCACGTCAATACCCCCAAGTTGCAAACGGCCAAGGAGTCGTCATGCAGTACAGGTCATGAGGCGGGAGATGGTTGAGGTTGGCAAATCGCTGGCACTTGTCGCATGCTCGGACGTGCTGGACACAGTCTGTTTCCATGGAAATCCAGTAGTAACCCATTCTGACGATCACTTGCATCAGGGCTCTGACATTCATATGAGGACCGCAGGGACCATTGTGGACTTCAGTCATCAACTCTTTGGCCTTTTCTCGAGTGACGCACAAGAGGAGTGGTCCTTGGTACCGCTTCTTGTATAGGTTGCCTCCTAGAATGACATAATGGGAGGCCAACCTTTTCAGGGCTTGTAAGCTCTTAGCTCTGACACCTTATTTTGGTCTACCTTCTTTGTCTCTGAAAGCTGACTCTCCATCTTTGAGGAACTGGTAAATTTGATTGTACCAGGGTTCCTTTATAGGCTCGGGTCCCAGGTCTACTTCACAACAGAAGGCTGGGGCTTCTCTTCTACCCACTCGGAAGGGTTTTATGGCTTTTCCCTCGGGGATCTCTACCAATGAGGCTAGAGTAGCTAGGGCATCTGCGAATCTGTTCTTTTCCCTTGGCAAGTAGTGGAAGGTCACTTCTACGAGCTGTCCGAGTCAACTCCTCCATATGGGCATGATACCGCTACGGGTTAGGGTCCACAGTCTTCCATTTGTTGGAAACCTGGTTGATGATCGGGCGAGTCTCCGTAAACTTCTAGCTCCTTGACATTCCTTTCTAAGGCGGCTTCCAAACCGGCAATGCGAGGCTTCGTACTCGGCAACATTGTTCGTGGCGGGGAAGTTCAACTTGAGGGCTATGGGTGTATGCTCATCTTTCGGATCGACCGGTAGCATCCCGATACCGTTTCCTCTTTTGTTAGCGGCTCGAGTCAAAGAATAATTGCCATCGGTTTTCGGGCTCATTGCAAAGATCCCTTCATGCAGGAATTGGGGTTCGGGCCCTCTGTCTTCATTGCGGGGAAGTTCGCCGGGTGGTCTGACAACGCTTGACCCTTGATGGCCTTTACGGTCACATAGTTGATGTCGTACTCTGCTAAGAAGAAGGACCACTTTGCTAGACGCATCGAGAGGGAAGGCTTATCAAAGATGTACTTGATAGGGTCCATTTTTGAGACCAAATTCACGGGGTGGGCTTGCATATAATGCTTCAACTTGCCGACTACCCGGACCGATCTGCACGGAGTCTTTTCACATCGTGAGTAATTGAGCTCACTTCCTGCGGCTTCCGGTGACAAAGTAAATGGCATTCTCTACACGAGAGTCTTTCTTCTCTGAGCAAGCATAGCCCCAGCTGCCGTATCGGTGACGGTGAGATAGAGCGAGAAGAGGTTTACGTCTATGTGGGGGCATAAGTAGGAGGATGTACCAAGTATGCCTTGATCTGGTCAAAAGCATCCTGACATTCTTTGGTCCATTACGTGTCTACGTTCTTCTTCATGAGCTTGAAGATGGGCTCGCACATAGTGGTCAACCGATTGACGAAACGGCGATGTACTGCGGTTTTCCCATAAAGCTCTTGACTTAAATGCGGGTCCGAGGTGGCCTCATGTCCATAATGGCTTTGATCTTTTGGGGGTCAACTTCGATACCTCGCTCCGTGACCATATACCCAAGCACTTTTCCCCTTGTCACTCCGAAGGTGCATTTAGCAGGGTTTAGTCTCATGGAATGTTGTCTCAGCCTCTCAAAGAACTTCCGCAGGTCAACAAAGTGCTGCCTGTCCTCGCCTTTGGAGTGAATTATCATGTCGTCTACGTAGACCTCAATCTCCTTGTGGATCATGTCATGAAAAAGCGCGGTCGGCTGCCCTTTGGTAAGTAGCCCGGCGTTCTTAAGCCCAAATGGCATCCGTATAACAGTAAGTTCCCCATGGTGTGGTGAAGGCTGTCTGTTATTGGTCTTCCTCGGCCATCTTGATGCGGTTGTATCTGCAAAGCCATCAACGAAGGATTTGACTTCGTAGTTAGCGATTGGAGTCCACCGGGATGTCTATGTTTGGCAAAGGGTAATCGTCCTTGGGGCTGGCCTTGTTCGGATCTCGGAAATCCACACGGCGCACCTTCCCATTGGCCTTGGTGACGGTCACAATATTGGATAACCATGTCGGATATTCGATGACTACGATGAATCCTACCCGCGGTAGCTTCTCAATTTCTTCTTTGACATGTAGAGACCATTACGCTTGATCTTCCTCGGTTTACATTTCTTGGCTTAGCATGCGGTGCTAGAGGGATTACGTGCTCTACTATCGAGCTGTCTAGCCCGGCATATCCTGTATGACCATGCAAACACGTCGACGTATTCCACTGAGCGGATCGATCGATCTGTCCCGTTGACCCCCTGGAAGAAGTTTCCGATCTGTGTCTCTTTAGGTTCCTCGACGGTACCCAAGTTCACACTTGTCAAAACCTCCTCGGCGGCTTGGGCCCGGTTTTCCTCTTTTACGAAACCCGCTTAAAGATTTCTTTAATGTATTGTTCATTTAGTGTGTTTGCATCTTGTTCAAATGATTCATTATTAAGCTTGTTGTTAAGTTTTGAGTTAATTTATCATTTGTTAAGTTGGCAATAAGAGGATACTCGAAAGATCTGTCATTTCATTCAAAATAAGGGGAAAGATGATATCGATTACATTTTGATAGTCCTCGGGCGTGAGGCCTTCGGATGACTCGGAAGGTTTGGAATTCAAAGATTCTGACTTGACCGACTCTGGACCCTACACTACTTATTGACTCGAGGTGGCTTGACAAGGGTTGGACCAGGGATCTCACTCCTTCTTCTTTGTTGCCACAGGGAATAGCAGTCTTGTCGGCGTTCTCTTTTGGTGTGCATCTGTGGATCATAATTGCCTTTGTTGACACCATTTCCATGGGGAATACCTGACCGATCTGGCGGAATCTCCTTCGAACTTAACTTTATCCGTCTGTACCTGCAGGGCGGTAGGACCGGTTGTGCTTTCGGCATACGAGATACGGCTTTCTTCCTCCCAAAGTCTTAAATTTGGTTCGCTCTTCTTTCCACCTTTTCCCAAACAGTGGGAGCGATCCTCGGGGTGGTAAGAGCCATTACAAATACATTATGCTCATCATGGGTGATGAAGGGCTCTGAAGAAACTTTCATTAACATGGCTTGTTTCACTTCAAACTCGCAGTCTTCATAAGTGAGCCTTTCTTCTGTAATCTTGACCATGGTTACCGGTTCGATATCATAGGAAAGAGACCGAGCTCTTACAACATTAACAAAATCAGTTCCGACTATGGGCCCAAACTGTCCTTCCATGGCGGCGGCATTAATCAAATCGTTCCATTTTCCTTGCAACTCAGCATAAGGAACATTGAACTTCAGAATGTCTATGATCTCTGGATTTCCAAAGTTGACTGCATTTGTCTCCCCGAACTCGACCATGTTGACCTGATTGTTAGCTGGAAGAGGGTTCTTGACCACATTAGGACCCCGAGGTGGTTCCAGCTTGCCTTCTTCAATTAGGCGAGAGATTAGGAGTTTCAGGTAGGTGCAATCATTGGTGTTATTATGCCCATGATATTTGTGGAAGCGGCAATGTTTGGTTTCGTCCATTCTGACACTAGGGTTTTTGGGTTTCCAATTTTCCAAAGGTCTGATGAGTCCTTCGGCTACCAAACCGTCAAAGACCTTTTCTAGTGGCATTCCGAAATCTTCTGCGGTATAGAAGCGAGGTCTCGGCTTTGCAGCTACTTAGCTTGAATTCTGTCCCACTTTCTCATTCTGGATGTAATTGACAGTGCCGACCGTTTCTTTTCCCTTTATAGTGACAATAGGGCGTTTGACATTGGCGCTTTGTAGCGATAAGAGTGGGCGATCTGTGGCGGGGCCATGTTGAAGGCATTTTCAAACTTGGTACCAGCATTTACCATTGCTCGAAGGTCAGGATAATAGCAATTGCCAATTTGGACCCTTAGTTGAGGCTTTAAGCAGGATTGGAAGATCTCCATCTGTTCCTCTTCATTTAGCGGGGTCATCATTTCACCGAGCTTCCGGTTCCATCTCTGTAAAATTCACTCACTGGCTCGTCTGAGCGCTGTAGAGTGCCTTGTAGGTCATTCCGGCAGGTTTCCCAATTCAAATTGGCCTTATACTTCTCCAGAAAGGCTTCCTTGATTTGGTCCCAGGTGGCTCGGGCTTCTGGTTTTACGTGCAGGAACCATCTAAGATTGAACCCTTTAATGACAAGCTGAAAATGGTCGGCCATTTGCTAATGTGTACGATCCTTGTCTCTCATGGCAAGAAGGTAGCTTTCAATATGAGTCAGGGGACAATCGGTGCCGTTGAACTTTTCAATCTCTCGGCATCCGGAATTTTGGAGGAAGAGGGACAATTTTCTTTGGGATCGATGTCGATATGCCGCCTTTTTGGTGTTCGGTTCTCCGAACTTCTCCTGCATGGACTTAACTTGTTCCATCAACCAAGTCATGTTGGGGTCGGGGACGGTTTCGATTACGAAGCAGGCTTGTCGAGATTTGAGTGGCGGGGCTGTGGGTGGCACGGTGGTAGGCTGGTACCATGGCTTGGGAGTCTTTAGAAGGGAAATAGGTATAAACTTGTCTGGTCAGGTGTTTCCACGAGGCGACCGGAGGCATAGGAATTAGGCTCGTAGTTGCGAAGTAAGAAAAAGGAGCCTCGTGGGATCCTATTGGCAAAGTCGGGGGTGGAAGATCTGCGTGGCGGGCGGGAGTTAAAAGGTCACTTGATTGATTCTGAGGGCACTGGAAGTTGTGCAGGATGGCCCATGCTGGGGGAGAGGAGTGAATCCCTGGGTAGTGCGAGAGGCCGTGTGGACTGGGATAGGCTTTGTGGCATTTGTTCTCTGTTGGTAGGGAACAAAGCCGGGTCTTATCCGAGGAGGAGAGGGTGTCGGGACCCTAATGGCTTGGGATACGGAAAAGGCTGAAAAGGGACAGTCTTTGGCAAAGGCTCATATGTGGATGGAGGAGGGCACGGTTATAGGCTAGGGGGTGAGATGGTTACTTACGGAGTTTCATCTTCTACCATAACCAAGGAACCATTGGGCTCTACCACTATCTGGACCCCATGACGGCGTAGCGCATCAATGAGCATGGCCTGCTTTGTTCCTCATGGGTCTTACGGCGTTTCCAAGGCTAAGGCTAGCTCTTCTTCCCTAGTCATCTGGTTACCCAAACCAGTCTGTTCTTTGTCGAATCGGACATTCGACTCTCGGGTGACCAAGCGAGGATTACGCGAGGCGTGCGAGAATTTTGCGCTAACAAGTCGGCGACCCGGTGTTCTCACCCACTTCTTTCTCGCTGCGGGAAAGGGATAGGCAAGGTTTAGACTCGGGGTAGGTGTTTAGTGAAGGCTCAGGCAATATGCAAATTAGAATCTTCCAGTTTACTTAAAACAATGTCTTTTATTAATATCTATTTGGTTGGAAAAGGGGATTGCCCTTCTTTTTCGTAACTACTCTAGATCCTGGATCAGTGGGTTCCGTCACTACGTCTATAAGCCCCTCGTATTCCACCTGTATTTCGACCTCCCAGGGTGGACAGCCCCGGGCGAGGGTCCTATAGGGCACGCGAATCCCACCGACCGAGAGTAAAGAACGCTCCTAACGGGTCTAGCGGGTCATAGGAACTTTCAACGCACGAGCGATGCGGATTATAGTCAAGGCAATACCGAGAAAGTCTCGTCTTTCTGCCTTGATAGAATTTTGGCAGAATTTCGCTTGAGCGAATGACGTTTTGACTTTCGGTAATGTCCGAGAAGATAATAGGCATGGGTCGGGCGGCAAAAGCCGGATGACACAGTGTCACATTGAACTTTGTTGCATACGCCGGGCGTGAGTTAGAATCGAAGTCAATGCCGGGTCAAGATCTTGCCAATTTTTCCTTGTCGGAATTTTAGCAGAGCTTCGCTTGAGCGAAAGATCTTTTGATTTGTTGGAAAAGACTCGGTCTTGACTCTTACGCATTCCGTGCAGGTCAAGGTCAATAGTCAATGTCGGGATCGAGATCTCGCCAATTTTTCCTTGTCGGAATTTTGGCAAAGTTCCTTCTCCGTTATGAACTAAGGCTTGACCTTTACAAGGGTATGCAACTGGGCTATATGACACGGACTAGACCAAAAACCAACCAAAAGTCACGGTTTTTTGAAACGTGTGACACGGACTGTGCATTGGTCGACACTGGCTGCCATGGGGAGGTTGGGATGATTCCGTGCGCGCCCGGGAGCATCGTAAGGCTGTCCGTGGCTATTGGAACCACCCTCGGGTTTAAAGGACGTGCGTGCAAATTGTACAGGATATATCAGGTGCGCGTAGTGTGCGGTCTCCTAAAAATGTTCCTTTTTGAGTTAAAACAGAGATTTTCATAATGTGTTTTAAAGGAATGATTTTCGGGACGGGGAAAATGCAGCACATAAGCACATAAATTTTAAGGAGCCCTGGTCGGTCATGGAGTGAGTAGCCCCAAGTGCTAGGGCCGCAGATTAACCATGATTTTTCCTGGTGGAATTGCCACTGAGGTCGCCCGGTCAGAACCCAAGGAGGATTGAGCCGTACGACTGCATGGATCAATTTTCCAGGTTCCACTCCATTTGCTATTTTTCGGGTTGTTTCCCGTTCAAAGTATGCACAGATTCCAAGATGCAAATGATGCAATGCAAGGTAAAGAAAGCAAGCACGATTAATGAAATCGGCGACGGGAGTCTAACCCACTCAAAGGGAAAAGTTTTTTTTTATATTTTTTTTTTCAAATATTTTTTTCGAAAAGGGATACTGGTACGTGGGATTGTTAAACCACGGGTTATCCCAACTCCCACATCAGGGAGTGTACAGGAAGGGCAAGTGGTTTCCACCTATATACCGAGTATCGATTTTTTGTTTTGAAAATAAAGCTTTTCTCCTTTGAGATATCCCCAGCGGAGTCGCCAAACTGTGAATGTGTGCCCAAATTTTTGTGTTTGTTGGATTCACGCGAGTTTGAAGACATCCGGTTTAATTTGAAAAACGGAGTCGCCACGCCATTTTGATTACCTCAAAACTTTGAAAAAAAGGTTTTATGAGTTCGGAGGTTAAGTTACCCCTTGGGAAGAACGGATCGTCGTTCACCCAAGGTGCCTTGCCGGAGCAAGTCTCCCAAGATCCCATTAATCGTGCTTGCTTGCGTGCTTTCTTGTGTGCATGTGTTTGAAAATAAGGAGGAAATGTCCCAAGTCGTCTTCCGGACGTACAAACCATTTGTTGGTTGTCGCTCGAGATTTCTTGGATTTTATGTATTCGGGATTGTGATCCCGTCCTCATCTTGGACTTGTGATCATCGCATTTATGGACCTTGGGACTTGCGTGATCGAGAGAATGACTCTATTTATAGTCAAAGATGAGGTTCCTTAGAAAAGGAGGGTCCTTAGCCCATCAATCCTACACTTTAAGATGGTCGAGCTCATATAGATGCTTCATACTCATCTTAAGTGATAATAGGAGATATAGGGTTCAAAGGTGTCCCTTTCTAAAGAGATTATGAAACCTTTATGGAAGAAACGATGTAAAGATAGGATCTTTTACACCGGTCCGTTCCTAGGTTACTAATGGGGGAATGGGGGAATGCATGTAAAAATGACATTTTTAATGAAAAGATGACATTTTTGGGTTGCAAAGGATGCATTTGGTTTAAAGAAATGATCTTTATTGCAAAGGATGCATAAAGACATAATTTTTATGCAAATGATGCATTTTTATGAAGAAATTGGAATTCAATATGCAAAGGATGCATAAAGATTGCATTTTGAAAAGCATAGGATGCTAGTTTATGGTAAAGACATGATCTTTAAAGCAAATGATGCTTGGAAAAGGTATTTTGAATGCAAAGGATGCATTTTGATTGAAAAGATTTGATTTTTATATGCAAAGGATGCATAAAGATGACATTTTTATTCGAAAATAGGGGTTTTAGGTGCAAAGGATGCACCTTTATGGATAAAGACTACATTTTTAATGGCAAATGATGCCTAATGCATGCAAAGGGGAAGGGGGAATACAAAGATATGATCTTTAATCTACCAAGTCCCAAGCAAGATAAAAGCAATGCAATGAGCAATTATAGAGCAATTAAGATGCAAGGTTAGGGCGTGCGAGGTTACCAATGGCTTCCTTTTCTTCTTTGGATGAAGCTAGGAGGAAAGGATTGATCTTGAGCCTTCAAGGAGGAGGGAGATGACTTCTTGAGCTTCTTCTTCACCTTCTTGAACTTCCAGCTGCTCTTTGGGGGATCTTCTTCGTATTATGAGAGTATTATGCTTTTTTGTTGATGATCAAATGGGTAGAGGAGGGCTCTATTTATAGGCAGTCTGGAAATCGCCAATGAAGCCGTGCGGCTAGGGACCGCGAGCTAATGCAGCCGTGCGGCATTATCCCTTGTGACTCAGCATTTCTAGAACCATGCAAGGTGGCAATATCTAGAAGCTTCCTCCCAATTAAGAAAAATGTGTTTCTTAATTGGGAAGGCTCCTTTTCAGCCTTTTATTCAATTTGGAACTGTTCCGGAATATTTCCGGAACACTAGGAAGGTCCGGAGAATTACCGGGAAACTTACCGAAATTGTCGGGAAATTTAACCGGAAGGCATGAGCCAGATTTGGGTACTTACAGATACATAGAGAGAAATCAATTGACAAGAGTTTAGAGCCAAAAGATGCGTTACCAAAATAATGTGAATTATGACTTGTATTTATAGGTATAGGATGTGGAGTCCATCTTTTAATAGGAAGTTGTGTGAGATGAGGCTATAATCCTAGTTGGATTATAACTACCCACAATCCTTATTTGAGTATGATTAGGTGATTGCCTTATGTCCGTGTTCCTAGGAGCCATGCTCCTCGGCATGTGATGCTTGGTCGACCTGAGTTGATGCCGAGGAAGAGGGGAGCAAGAATAGGAAAGCCCGTTTTCTTGTCCTGGATGATGACCGAGGAGAGTGTCCTCGTCTTTTGTTGAAGCCTTCGTCGGCTTTGACGGATGCCTTGTTCGGCATACGAGAGGTGCCTTCATCAGGATTAGTAAGTGCCTATGTCGGCATACAAAAATTATGTGCCTTAGTCATTGTTCGCTTTGCTATGTCTAGGTCGACATAGTGGGAAATGACGAGGAGGCATGACGATCATAGGTAAGGAAGGCTCACTCCCTATATCGTATTTGAGACTTGCATGGATTATATTTTGGGCCCAATCCATTGGGCATTGCCCGGTTATGACCCACATTCGTACCTCGATTTATACCGTTCACATATTTTCTTTAATATCATTAACCCAATAACTCATTGTCCTATTTTTTAATATATTTTTGCAAATCACCAAAAAAAAAAATTCTTTTTTGAAAAGTACAAGGATAACATGGTTCATAAAAAAAAAGTTGATATGCCTTATAGGATTTTTTTTTTTTTCGAGACGGTTAAATATTTTATAACATTTATTACTTTTTTTTTCAAACTTTTAAAGAGAGAAATATAAATTTAAACAAAAATTAGATAAAATGTCAATAATACTTGAAATATTAAGAAGTCATTAACTTATTTGCATAGTTTGAAAATTTTAATTACTAATAATGGATGTTCTTATAAGTAATGAGTTGTTTGATTTTTATTTCTTCTTTTTGTAAAGGCAAGCAAAAACAAAACGAAACAAAGATTGGTTTCTTGGTATTTATTTTTTATGCACATATATTTTTTCAGTTTAAATTAAAAGTATTAATATTATTTGAAAAAAAAAACTAAATATATAAGAGTTGGTCTTATAAAAAACGCGTTTTTTTTTGCACTTAGAAAAAACGTATTTTGTGTTTCCACGTTTGTGTCAGTGTTAGTTAAACAAAGTGCCAGTGTGATAAAGTGCCAGTGCATGTGCAACAAAATGCCAGTGAAAAAAGTGTCAGTACCAATTTAACAAAGTGCCAGTGTAAACTGGCACTGACACTTTGTTAAACTGACGCTAGCACTTTTTACACGGGCACTTTTATATACATGAACCGGCACTCTTCACACTGGCACTCTGTTACACTAACACTGGCACTTTGTTACACTAACATTTTTGCTGGCTCTCAAAAACACAAGCACTGGCATTCAAAAACACATGCACTGGCATTCAAAAACACATGCACTGACACTCAAAAATACTGGTAATAATTTTTGCTGACTCTCAAAAACACAAGCACTGGCACTCATAAACACATGGACTGGCACTCCAAAACACATGGACTGGCACTTCAAAACACATACACTGGCATTTAATTACCCAGTCCCCTGCACACCATTCTACACCTTGCTGACACTCACCATTAACCTTGCTGGCACTATATCAATTGATATCTGGCTCTCTACCAATTGATATTCAAAACCTAAAACCCACAAAATAAGTTCTAATTTAGATCAAGAAAAGAGATGGGTAATTCGGAATTAGAAATCAAATACGACGACGACGCCATTTATAAGGAGATTGAAAATTCAGCTTCGTTCGCCAATAAGAATCGGTTTGAATTGAAAAGGACCTGCGAACAAATCAATGATTTATGATGCGTGTGAAAAAGATCGAATACTCAGTTGCAATGATTAACAGATGTGCAGATGAAAGGAACAAACTGCTATACCTTGCTTGAGCTTTCGTAATCAGAATACTGTATGGTTATGGTGGCGGTCGAAAGGGATTTTCCCAGGAAAGAGAGAGAGAGAGAGAGAGAGAGAGAGTACAGGTGCTACCGGAGAAATGGTGAGGAAGAGGATTAGAGAGAGAGAGTTGGCCGAGGAAGACGGTCTGGGGAGCGAGAATGGAAGATCGCCATTTCCGCCTAACGAGAGAAGTTTGCGTTTAGTGAGAGAAAGTGAGACCCGTTTTTAAAACCCGTTTTTAAAAAACACGTTTTTTGTTAAGTTAACAAAAAATGCGTTTTTTACAAGTTTTTTGCAATGTATAAAACAAGTGAAGTCTTAATCAATTTATTATATAAAGTATAATACGGATGTACTTGTATACTCCCTCCGTCCCAGAACTTACTTCACAAACACTGTTTGCACTGGTTTTAAGGAGGGAGTATTATATTGAAAGTGTTGTGAGTGTGAAAATAAAATAGGAGAGAGAATGAGTGGAGAGAATAGTAAATTATAATGGTGTTGTGAGTATTAAAATAATGTAGGAGAAAGAATGAGTGGAGGGAATAGTAAAGATTCCTTTCCATTTTAGGTAAGTTTTAAATGTGTGAAGTAAGTTTTGGGACGCCCAAAAGAGAAAGTGTGAAGATTGTTCCGGGACGGAGGGAGTATATAAGAGTGTTTTCACAAATTAAAAAAAATAATTATCATCCTTACTACGAAAACTCTACTCCCTCCGTCCCATTAGTATTAGCACAAACACTGTTTGCGCGGGAATTAAGGAATATGATATTTTAATAAAATATTGTGAGTGTAAAAGAATGAGTGGAGAGAGAATGAGTGAAGGATGTAATAAATTATAATGGTGTTGTGAGTATTAAAATAATGTAGGAGAGAGAATGAGTGGGGTTGGGTGAATATTTTATTAATATAAAGTTTCCTTTTTGGGAGTGTGCGGATATTAGCGGGACGCCTAAAAAGGAAAGTGTGCTAATATTAGCGGGACGGAGGGAGTATGAAATAATAAGGGCATCTCCAATGCTAATACCCATTATGGGTATTATCTCAAGCCATCTCATCGCCACATCATCAAAGAGCAAACTCATTTAAGGGCATCTCCAATGGTAATACCCATTATGGGTATTATCTCAAGCCATCTCATCGCCACATCATCAAAGAGCAAACTCATTTCTTTTTTTCTTTTTCTCTACAATGGTTAGGAGTACTAAAATGGACCCACTACTTTACTCAATTAAAAAAAGGAGCAAAAGTTAAAAATAAAAAAAGGGCAGCAACGGTAATATTGAGAGAGAGAGAAAGACTTGAAAACTAAATAAATTGTCCGGCCCCACATAATAATGGTAACTCTGCATAGTACTCATTCCTTTCTTTAGAAGCCGACACCCTTGCCCACAATGGTTGAATAACAAAATAAGGGGATCGATCCCCAAATAATATTGCCATTGTAGATGCCCTAAGTAATGTAGGGAGTATTGATTACATCATTTATCTCTTCTTTTTCCATAATAATGGAAAACAAAAAAAAAAAATTGTGCCAATAGAATTTTTATTGTGCAAATAGAAATTCCCTATTAGATTTTGGAGAATGAGCATGTCATTAACATTAAAAGCAAAGACAATGTTCTAGAAACATTTTTGTTTTGGAGGAAAAAATTAGCACTAGTTTGCACAGGGCGTGATTTGTCGCACAAAAAGTCCTTACTTAAAGATTTCATTTAGCGTCCCAGCTACCTTTTCTCACATATCGGGTCGCGAGACTTCCTAGCCGAGTGTGTGCTTTTATATATATATATATATATATATATATTAAGGACACAAAGGCTACAGGGAACGAGTCTTCCCACTCCAACCCAACCATTCCACATAGCAGGGACGCCAGTCTCAGAAGGCACAGCAATGGGCACGAGTCATCCCACACAGCACGACTCGTGCCATCAGCTTATGCAGAACGTGATCTGCAGATCTCCAAATCTTCTCCAAATCCTCCTTCATAATTATCTTTACTTATTTAGCTTAGTGTGAATATTTTCATTGTAATCTTCTCAGTATTTGTATTTATCTCCTTCCTAAGATAGTTGTATATGGCTTGTATAAATACTCCTGTTATGATCAATATAATTTTAGATCTTTTCCAAAGCATTGTTATTTTCTATATGGTATCAGAGCATTGATCCTCAACCCTTCCTCTCCCTCTCTCTTTTCGGCTCCTCCAACCCAACCCTAGCTCCACCGCAAACCTCCAATGGCTATGTCATCCTCCACCATTCCAAACCCAGCCGAACCAAACTCCCCCCTCATTCTTGTCAACCTCTCCCACTGTATTACTCTCACACCTCTTTCCTATCTTCTTTGGGCTGCCCAACTAGAGTCAATTCTTTTTGGCCTTGATTTAGTGTGAATATTTTCATTGTAATCTTCTCAGTATTTGTATTTATCTCCTTCCTAAGATAGTTGTATATGGCTTGTATAAATACTCCTGTTATGATCAATATATATATATAGATATATATACATATATATATACTCCCTCCGTCCCACCAATTGCTTCACCCTTTTCCTCCGACACGGGAATTATGGTAATGAGAGGGAAAAAAAAATGTTGTGAGTGTAATTTGAAAATAGGAGAGAGAATTAGTGAATTTGAAAAGTGTTGTGAGTGTAATAGTGTTTTAGGAGAGAGAATGAGTGGAGAGAATAGTGAAAATTCTTTGCCAAAAAAGGAAAGGTGAAACTTCTAACGGGACGCCCTTTTGGGTAATTAGTGAAGTTTTTATTGGGACGGAGGGAGTATATATATATATACTTCTAAGTATCTCCTCAGGAGGAGGAGAACCCAATATAAAGGCAAAGCTAGCCGAGGGTTGAACACCATACTCCTCCTATGATGAGCTGAGTCTTTTCTGCGAAACCAATATCACCATTCAGGATGCAATAAAGATAGTAAAAAAAATTGGATATTCATAAAAAATAATTTTTATATTAAATATAAATACTAATTGAAAAATAAGAAGGATTCCGGACCGACATACATATCGTATAACCACCGAATAAGAAGGATTTCGCACCGACATACGTATCGTATAATCACTGACATTTGCTCTCGTGTTATTCATGAAATTTGTTGGCCTGTAACGTTGAATGAAGCACCCAAGTTATATTAATAGCCAACTATGTTCTTCAACTGCAGATTAACACTATTGGTTCAATATTCAACAAAAAACACATATATTTCAAAAAATTCATAACCATACACATAAAAGATACATACATACATATTCGAATTGCACAGCAAAACACACAGAAATTAAAGACTTTGGAGACTTGGATTACTGAGAATGGTTGCATACACAGAGCCCAAAACATAAGAAATTGCAACATATTATTTGTTCACACACACAAAAATACTACCTTAAATAATGTATACTCCCTCCGTTTCATTGATAGCTTCACTTTTTGTCAAAATGGGTGTCCCGTTAAAAGCTTCACCCTTCCTAAAATGGCAAAGAATTTTTACTATTCCACTCACTAATTCTCTCTCCTACTTTACTTTTACACTCACAACACTTTTCAAATTTACTATTCCCTCCACTCATTCTCTCTCTTATTTTACTTTTATACTCACAACAATTTCTCCACTATTCTTTTTTCTTAATTTACGTGCTAAGCTCAAAACGGTGAAGCTATCAATGAGACGGAGGGAGTATTGTGTAAGTGTGTGTCAGTGGGAAGAAAAAAAAATTAGACTCAGTTAAGATAAGAATGGAGTATTAAAAAAAACAAAGAGATGGTTCCTCGAACATGATATCATGTCAGCACAATAGAAGGTAATTTACCTGCATTTATACACCAAAAACAAAAAAGAAAAACAAAATTCTTGGGTTAGAATTAGAATCCAAAATAAACCTCTATAACCAATTTCAACAACAACCCATTTCACAAATTTAGAATCACCTTCTGATCGTTTGTGATTACCATAAAATTAAATGAAGGATAAATTTTTGAAATACTCAAAATTTTGAAATCTACCTTTCAAGAGAAACCCCAAAAATACTCAAAATTATGTAAGCCGTTAGATCACTGTGGTAATTAATCTTAACCCTATTTTATTTTCTCTCAAATTCAATCTAAGCCATTTTTTTTAAAAAAAAATGAATCTCAGCCACCACTTATGTAGTGTTTTTTTCCCATCCTATTGTAATATAGATAATATGACAAAATTTATGTACTACTTCAAATGCTTTCTAATTCAGGTTTTAATATCTAGTCAATATAAAGAAGGATAAATTCCCGGGCCCTCCTTACCCAAATTTTATTCTTTTTTAAGAAGACTTTATTTATAAATCTTAAATAGAGAGTTCTTCTAAAATTATAATTTCATATACACCCCTCACACTGTTTGACCAGTCAAATAAAACTCTTATCTACAAAAACTACCCCTACCGTTGTATTCCTCTCTCTTTCTTTTGTCTAAACACACACACACACAGAGAGAGTAAATTTCTATTCTTCTTTTCTCTCTTTCTAAAACTTCTCCTTCTCTCTCTAAAAACACACACTCTCTCTCTAAACCCTCACTAAATCCGGCCACCGTCCCACCCCCGATCCCACCAACAACTTCTGGCTTTTTATCTTTTCGGCCTAATCGCCCATCCCACCCGATCGACTTTTTCGTTGAGATCTGCGCAAACACCCTCCCCTGCGTCCTGCTTCTTCGACGAAGCCCATTCTCCGGCGAGGCTCGTTCACCCAGACCTGGCCGGTAAGCTGTGAATCTGACCTCCTCGCATCACCGACAAGAAGATTTACATCAGCAAACAAATTAGGAGTTTTAATGATTTTTCAAATGTAATTTCAAAATTATTTTTTGGGGTTGAGGTGGCTACATCTTAGCTTCCTTGTTGGTTTTCACACGTAAGGTAATGTAATGGCTGAAGCTTTCCTTATATGTATACAACACAGTGGCAGGTTTGTTTATGCCCCTGAGGCTTCTGGTGAAACCCATGAGTATCAAGCTGAGGTGGGTTTCATTTTAATTTGTATTTGAATGATATTAATTTGGATTTCTGGGTCTGTTTGATTGCATACTATATACTATGTGGGTAAGTCAATTTTTTTGTGTGTGTGTGTGTGTGTGTGTGTGTGTGTGTGTGTGTGTGGGGTAGAATATGTTTAATGATTAGAAAGTACTCCCTCCGTCCCACGTGAATGTAAATCAACTTTTTGGGTGTGGGAATTAAGGAAAAGTGATGTAAGAAAGAGAAAAAGTTAAATGTTGTGAGTATGAAAAATTAAATAGGAGAGAGAATGAGTGGGAGGAATAGTGAGAAGAGAGAATGTTGTGAGTGTAAAAGTGAAATATTTATTTTCATTTTGGGAAGTTTGCATTTACGTGGGACGGACCAAAATAGAAATAAGTTTGCATTCACGTGGGACGGAGGGAGTATATCTATTCATATGAGTGTTACAAATCTCCTCTTTTGGTTATAAATGAAATCAGAGTATTTCATACAGTATTTTTTACTATATTTTTGCTTGTCAATATGTTTTTTGCGTTTTAGTTGGATTTCTTATTTTTATTTATCTGTAAGGTGGCATTTCGATTAATAATCCGTGTGTGGGTGTGAACTGTGAAGATGTTTTGGGGTTACTTCTTTATCTGTAATGCTACATTTTGGTTGTTTTATTTGTCTGGAATGTGGAAAGCTCAGTTGATTCAAATAATGTCGCAATTTTAGGATTACTTATTGATCAGTAATGCTGTGGCATATTAGTTGAGTTAAAGGCGCATGAGTGTTTGACATGTGTCGGAGCATAATCTTGATGTTTAATAAAATTGAAGTGTGTGCAGTTGGAATGTGTATAGTTGGAGAATATGGTGGAGCGACATGGATCGAACCGAGTGTGTTAATGTTAGATCATGTGTTGTCATGAATGTCATCCCAAGTGTTGCAAACCAGTGTTGCCACTGGTGTTGCCAAAAGTGTTGCCATTTGGAATTGGCGACACTGAATTAGTTACTGTATTTTTCACAAATATTAATGGGTAAATTAATGTTTATATAACAGTAGTTAGTCACCTTAAAATGAGCTTAAAATCAGCAACAGAAACAGCCCAGGCGTTAATCACGAAGAGGAGAAGAAATTAACAAATAAACATGTGTTTATTTGTTTAATTGATGACCAAGCCAGGAGATATTTTATTCGGCTAATGCAGGGGAGAACAAGTCGAGTACAAGGCAACCAAAGCTAAGAGGTACAAGCAAGAGAAGCAAGAGAAGACTAGGTCTCCTACAAAAGAGGCGAGTTGCATAAATGGAGGAAACAAACTCCAAAGCTGTTAGCGATCATTTGAGTAGGCTCCAAGACTTTGTGGCCTATAAATAGTGCGGTGGATCTTCATTGAAGATCATCAAATTCGAAACGCAAATACGCACAAGAAAAGTAGAATTGCTCTCAAGTGTTGCCATTCGGTGTCGTGACACTTTGTCCAACACTCGAATATTTCATATAGATTTTTATATTTTTGTGAGGTTTTTGAGTGTTTATTTACTGAGAGAATTCGTGTATGTTGTTCCTTATATCGGGGTTCGTTTATCATTAAGGAACAACCTCGACCTTGTATTGAATTCATATTATTCATAGAAAGGTCTTGCCTTTTAGGCACCCATCAAGTTATATATTTCTATAACTTGATAAAAATTATATTCTTGTGTATTGCTTTAATATTTCCGCTGCAAATTATATTTATTTCTATTGATTTGTGCTTTTCTAGAATTGGTGAAAGTGTCGTCGTTAGTGTCATTAACACTAAGGACAACACGCGTGAGTTTCATCTCACCTTGTGAGTTTCGTCTCATAAGTTCTTAGCCATAGACAATTTCAAGTGGTATCAGAGCCTAGCAGTTGATATACTAAGTGTTTAGATCCTTTTGTCATGGCTTATGATCTGAAAACCCTAATGAAAAGAGATTACCGGTTTTAGACGGATCTAGTTATGCTTATTGGAAGATTCGCCTACGCTCGCATATCAAATCAATTGATCTTCGGGCTTGGCGATCTATTTTAAATGGTTATTACGTTCCAATGCTTCCTCAGGATGACGATGGTGACGTTCAAGTCAAACCTGAATTTGAGTGGACAATTGAAGAGAATAATCTTGCTAGTTTCAATGAAAAGGCACTGAATGCCATCTATGAATGGGTTGACATGCATATGTTCAAACTCATTCAAAATAGTCCCTCTGCAAAAGATGCTTGGGATACTTTACAAAGATTTTGTGAAGGAGATGGCAGTGTCCGAAAAACAAAGCTTAGAGGTCTCACTAGTAAATTTGAAAGATTAAGAATGGGTGAAAACGAAGACATCTCGTCTTATTTTGAAAAGTTGATTGATATTTCAAATGCTTGTCAAGTATTAGGGAGCCTTTTACAAATAAACAACTTGTTTCAAAAGCTATTCGTACTCTTCCCGAACGTTTTAATATTAAAGTTTCAGCTATTGAAGAGGCCCATAATCTTTCAACAATGGACATCAACTCCTTAATGAGTATTTTGAAAAACTTTGAGTTGAATCTCAATGAACAAACGGAGGCTTCTAAAGGCAAGAATATTGCCTTAAAAGTCGAATCTTCGGACACATGTGTGGACGATGAAGATGAAGTCTTCGAGGAGTTAGATGAAAATACTAGTGTAGCTTTACTTGCAAAGAGATATAATTCTATGGTTAGAAAATTTAACAAAGTGCAGGTAAAGGCTAAGGACCAAACGGCCAAAACCTTTAGTTACGTGCCAAGGAGAAGTCCTCCTCCAAATCAAAAGGATATCCCACCAAGGCGTGCATCCTCGGAAAAGATCCGGTCCGATCCTAAGTACATTGAATCTATTCAATGTCATGCTTGTTCCGGTTGGGGTCACTATGCCAATGAATGTGCTAACACCTTGAGAAAGGCGGGCAAAAACTTGTGGGTATCTCTTAGTGATGGAGAGGAGGAAGGAACGGAGAAAGAAGAAACAGACGGAGCAAGTAGTCATGATGGCCACGGTAGAGGAGCTACCTTCGGCGAGTGTTACTTCAAGTGTCGTTACAGATTTGACAACACTTGACACAACATTGGTGACTTCTTCAGAAAGTGTTGTCCCAAGTGTCGTCCAGGAATTGGCAACACTTGGCACAACACTCAGCAGGTATGATTCTTTAAATGATCTTAATTTGCATGGTTCAACTGATTTAAATTCAGAAGAGATTATAGAGGATGATCTTGATAAAGATGAACTTATTTGTGAACTAAAAAACCTCTATAAATCTCTCCTCGTGGAATGGAAAAAGGAGAATAAGATGGTGGTTTTCTTGAAAAAGGAAAATCAGGATCTTAAGAACTCCTTGACTCGGCTAGAAGCTCAACTCTGTAGGAGAGACTTGGATCTTGATAAAATCAAGGCCAAACTCAACCTAGCCGAATCCACCTTCAAAAAACTCAACACGAGTTCATCCAAATTGGATGAAATACTCAAATTGAGTAAGCCTCTGAAAGCTGGTCTTGGGTTCCAAGAATCACTTGAAAGTATTACCTCTTTCTTGTTTGATGTTGAAACTAAAAATTGTTTTGTAAAAGAGCGTGTCAAGGAAAAGGGTAGCACTCCTAGTGATTCCTCGATCAATCCAATGAGTGTGAATCTTGTCACAAAGCTGGACATTTAAAACCCGATTGCATTTTCTTACAAAAGAAAATGTCCGGTCTTCAAGTGTCGCCTCAAGTGTCGCCGGTTTCTCGGGGCAACACTTATGGCAACAGCTTTGGTGAGCAATCCAGATTTTCAAAAAAGGGTTGGTTACCCAAGGAAAAACTGAAATGCTATGTTGTTTATATAGCCTTAAGGACTAACATTGCAGGAACTTGGTACTTTGATAGTGGTTGTTCACGTCATATGGTAGTACAAAATCATTCCTAACAGTACCAACCTATTCAAGGAGGCTCGGTGACTTATGGTGGTGGAGGCTAGAGTGAAATAGTTGGTAAAGGAACACTGGATATTGTTGGTTTTCCTCCTTTGAAAAATGTCTTGCACGTAGATGGTTTACTTGCTAATTTAATTAGCATTAGCCAACTATGTGATGACAATTTGGAGGTAAAATTCAATAAAAATACGTGAAGTGTTTGATAACACTAACTTTTGTGTCATGACTGGAATAAGATCAAGTGATAATTGCTATCTGGTTGGTAATAAATCGGTGTGCAATTTGACAAAACTTGATGATATTAGGTTATGGCATCAAAAGTTAGGTCATTCTCATTATAGGAATCTTGAGAAGATTATCAAACATAATGCCGTCAAAGGTGTTCCTAAACTAGACCTCAAAAACACCGTGATGTGTGGTGGCTGTCAAAAGGGTAAGCAAACTCGTGTTGCTCACGGTGTTGAACAACACAATGAGCAACACTCGGGAACAACACATTGTTTTCGGCTTCTACATATGGACTTGATGGGTCCTATTGAGGTAGAAAGCTTGGGAGGTAAGAAGTATGTTTATGTGATAGTTGATGATTTTTCTAGGTTTTACATGGGTGTATTTCTTAAGAGAAAAATGCGAAACTTTTGATAAATTTACTCACTTAGTCTCTAAAATCAAAAACATGTTTTGTTCTCCTATTTTTCGAATAAGATCGGATCATGGTAGAGAATTTGAAAACATCTCCTTTTCTACTTTTTGTAGTAAAAAGGGGATACACCCATGAGTTTCGGCACCCAAAACACCACAACAAAATGGTGTTCTTTGAAAGGAAAAATAGGACTTTAATGGAAATGGCTCGTGTTATGCTAATTGCTAAAAATATTTCTAAAGGTTTTGGGCCGAAGCATTAAACACGGCTTGTCACACTACAAATAGAGTTTTCTTAAGACCGGTACAACTATGACACCCTATGAGATTTTAAATGGAAAGAAACCTACGGTTCACTATTTTCATGTGTTTGGGTGTTTGTGCTACATTTTAAATGACCGGGAATACTTAGGAAAACTTGATTCTAAGAGTGACAAAGCCATCTTTCTTGGCTACTCTCAAAAGGATCATGCTTATCGTGTCTATAATTTGAGGTTAAAAGTGATTCAAGAATCGGTAAATATTGAATTTAACGATTACTTGAGTGCCACGGAGAACCGGTGATGATATACCTCGACTCTACTAGAAGAAGTCGAACAAAGGGTGGAACATAATGCTGATTCAGCCATTGCGGCCACGAGATT
This sequence comes from Adenophora triphylla var. japonica, assembly GCA_022495995.1. Taxonomy (NCBI): domain Eukaryota; kingdom Viridiplantae; phylum Streptophyta; class Magnoliopsida; order Asterales; family Campanulaceae; genus Adenophora; species Adenophora triphylla. The sequence continues at coordinate 49,916 of JAFEMH010007208.1, read as the reverse complement.
CAAGTGTTGCTCCAAGTGTCGCCCCTGAAATGGCAACACACGAGGCAACACGGGAGAACAGAGCAGTGGTGGAAATTACGAGAGCGGTGACTCGGAAGGAGAAGATGGATTGGTGTACCATCAAGGCGGGAGAGATCCCCGGCTCGAATTAGAAATTATCATCCCATTACTCAAGTAATTGGTGATGTTAATGAAGGGGTTAGAACAAGGAACAAGGAGCCAGTTGATTACGGAGATATGGTTAGGTATGTGTGTATGTCCTCCACATACTCTCGGGTAAAACACTCCTGTTTCGTTTCCTCTGTTGAACCAAAAAATGTGATTGAGGCCTTAAATGATAAATTCTGGATTCAAGCTATGCAAGAAGAGCTTGAACAATTTACCCGTAACGAGGTTTGGTGTTTAGTTCCACGTCCTTTAAATACTAACATTATTGGAACTAAATGGATTTACAAAAACAAATCGATGAATTGGGTAATATTGTTCGTAATAAAGCTCGTCTTGTGGCTCAAGGCTATACACAAGTGGAAGGAATCGACTTTGACGAGACCTTTGCAGACCTTTGTGGCTAGAATTGAAGTCAATAAGACTTCTTCTTGCTATAGCTTGTTATCTCAAAATCACATTGCACCAAATGGATGTCAAAGCGGCTGTCTTGAATGGGTACTTAGATAAAGAGATCTATGTTGAGCAATCCAAAGGGTTTGAAGACCCATTCCACCCGGACCATGTATACGGACTTGATAAGGCCTTATATGGCTTAAAACAAGCTCCTCGTGCATGGTATGGGCGTCTAACAAGCTTTCTTCTTGAATATGGATTTGTTAGAGGAGAAGCCGATAGGACATTATTTATTCTTAGGGAAAATAAAGAGCTTGTCATTGCTCAAATCTATGTTGATGACATAGTTTATGGTTCCACATCTAAAACATGTTTACAAAATTTTGTGGAAGCTATGACATCTACATTTGAGATGAGCATGATAGGAAGAACTTAATTATTTCCTAGGATTGCGGGTGAAACAATCGAATGATGGAATCTTCATCACTCGAGCAAGTATGCTAAGAGTCCGGTGAAAAGATTTGGATTGGAGAGTGCCAAGAGCTCTAAAATACCTATGGGATCATCTCTTAAGGTAACCAAAGATCAGGCGGGGAGGATGTTGACCCAACTCTGTATAGATCCATGATAGGTAGTCTTCTTTATCTTTGCCGTCGTCCCGATATAATGTTCGGCGTAGGTGTTTGTGCTAGATATCAATCTGCTCCTAAAATTTCTCACCTAAATGCTTTGTCAAGAAAATCATCAAGTATGTGTGCGGGACAAGTGAATTGGGAATCTGGTTCACCAAAGACACTAATACCAACTTAGTTGGTTTTAGTGACTACGATTGGGCGGGGATATAGATGACAGAAAGAGTACTAGTGGGGGTTGTTTTTCTTGGGTAATAATCTAGTGTCATGGTACAGTCGCAAGCAAAGCTGTGTTTCTCTCTCGGCTTGAATCTGAATATGTGGCAGCAGGAGTTGTTGTTCACAACTAATATGGTTAAAACACATGCTTGATGACTATGGTCTTGATAGTAATATCTTGACCATGTATTGTGACAATTTGAGTGCTATAAATATTTCCAAAAACCTGTACAACACTCACGCACTAAGCACATTGATATCCGCCATCATTTTTTAAGAGATTTAGTAGAAAAGGAATTGATCCAAATAGAGCATATTGATACAAAACATCAACTTGCTGATATTTTGACCAAAGCCTTGGACCATGAGAGATTTTCAAGTTTGAAAAAATCTCTTGGTCTATGTTTTCTATAAATCTTAGTGTTGCCGTCGGTGTTACCAACAACTATCGGCAACACTTTGTATGAAGTTGTACATTATCTTTAAAATTTAAAAAAAAAATATATATATATATATAGTTGTTTAATCCCAAATGCGGGGCATTTACTGACCTTTCTGTTCTAGTATGTGTATATTCTTAAGGTTAACATTTTTTTATAAAATACCCCTTTGTGCTAAAAAGTGACAAAGTCACTCACATTGTTGTTGATATTGAAAAAGGCAAAGCTTGTGGAAATTCCCAAAGGGAATATAATGTAGTGTTTTATACTAAGTATTAGGGGCATGGAGCTCGCTACTACAGTGTACCCTACTTGAAAGGTATAAAACTTACTAATTGTAGCTTTACACTTTAATAAAAAACTCGGGGCACGGAGCTCGCTACTACGATGCTTTCTTGTAAATAAAGAAAGTATAAAGTGTGCTTATAAATTGCCTAAGGAATGATAAGTTATATATGTTGAAAAATATCAAGGGGATTTTATTTAAAAATGTTGCCTTGAGTGTCACGCAACATTGCTAGTTACACATTAGTAGATGCTACATTATTTTTTTTCTTGTTTTTGTTTTTGTTAATTAAATTTTAAATTTCCAAAAGTCTATTTTCTTATATTTAGAGTTTGTGAAATTTAAAAGGTTTTTAGCAAAAATTTTTATTTTGTCAAACTAAGTGTAATTTTGTAATATCTATTTTTTAAAATTCATCTCTTTGAATTTTGAAAAACTCAATTTTATGGATATTACTAAAATTATGTTTAGTTATTATTAAAAAATTAAAAATTAAAAAAAAAAAAAAAAAAGGATTTTTTTAAAAAATGGCGGATAACACTTGAGTATTGTTGGGATTTTTAGAGATAAGTGGAGGTTTAATTAATTTGACCTTGTCAAATCAATTAAATCCCTCCACTATTCACTCTTAAAACCCCCTCCTAAACCCTCTCTCTCTCACCGTATTCTCTCTCTCTCTAGGCGGAATCCCAAACCCTTGCCCCAGTTCTTCGTCTTCCTCATTCTTCTTCAATCTTCCATGGCTAGCCCTAAAAATACTTCCCAAATTTCGTCTCCCATGGAAATTTCGCCTCTAGCTCCCTCTAGTGTCGCCTCAAATGTCGCAGTTCCCATGGAAATCTCACCAGCGACATTCTCGGCCACACCCACAACCTCACCATCCTTGGAAATTGTTGTATATGATCCTTCTCAAATTCCAATTCCCATCAACCTTCTGAAGCTACACCATCCACAGAGCTCACCTTCGCCCTCGAAGAAGACCAAGAAGCGAAAGGCGGTTGATGCCTCGAGCTCTTTAAGGGGTGGAGTGCGTAGACAATCGGAGAGGATCAAAACTGTTCGGGTCGAAGATACCATCTAATACGGTGATGATCCGGTGAATGTGGAGGATTCTTCAAGCTCGTCTCTCAACATTTCGTCCGAGGAAGGTTCGGACCACCTTTTAAAGAGACAAAGGAGCCCTCATCATCTTCGATGAGGATGAAGAAGCTGGATGGAAGATGAAGAAACCCTTCTGAAGCTCGAGTCCAAGTTGAAGAAGAAACAGAAAATTTACGGTGGTGTCGCCCCAAGTGTTGCCGATGCAATGGCAACACTGAAGCAACACCTATTTGCCAAGACCAAAGCACGGTCGAGTTCTCCTTCCTATTCTCCTATTTCATGGCCTCGAGGTACACTCTCCTAATCCCTCTCAAGATGAAAAATCAGATTATGAGTCTTTTGGATTTTATGAACGTCCATTTCTTTCGGAAGAATTTTATAGTGATGCGAGTCTTCATAATTTTGTTGAAGATTACGAGAAGAAAATTCTGAATGAAAAGAATATTTATGTGACTCAATTCAAGGAGTTAGGTGTGTATCGGTTTTGGAGGATAGGATGTTTTTGCCTACGGTGACTAGAGTGTCATCGTATATTGAAAGTGTGGTTAGGAATTTCTATGCTCATCTTAGGGATAATATTGATGATAGGAATACCCCTCATTATGGAAAGATCTTTGTTAGGGGCATTATCTTTGATTTTAATCCTTTGATTATCAATAGAGCCTTCGGCCTCCCTAATGTCGAAGATGAGAGCTTGGAATATGATCCTAATGCCTTAGCCACCTTTTTAGCGGAGGGAGAATTACCATTTGGTACGATCATTTTAAGTCTACCTATCTCACTTCTTTGTTTAGCGTGCTACACAAGTTATGTATAACAAATTGGCTTCCCACGGCAAATGAAAACACCGTAACCTTTGAGCAAGCTAATTTGTTGTATAAATTAGGAAAGAAACAAAGAGTAAATTTTGGGAGACTTGTATTCGCTCACCTTGCTTTGCATGGGCCAAAAAGAAAAAGACCTCCTCCTTCATTTTCTTCCCTTATTTTCCAAGTCCTAATGTACCAAAACCTTAAGCCTTGGAATGGTGATAATCTTTCGGAAAGACTGTGTATTATCGAATTACCAAGCACTTTCTTGAAGGTGATAGGCACAGGGATTTACCTTGGGTTTTGGTTACAAATGCTCCTCCTGTTCGCCCTGCTACCAGTGTCGCCCCAAGTGTCGCCCCTGGCGGCAACACTTCCGGCAACACTTGCTCTGTTATGGTTGATGCTTTGCGATGATTCTTAATTTTTCAATGGTCAAGTGAAGCACATTGACTCGGTAATTCGAGGATGGTTGGATATGCGCACTGACATGATGAAAATGGTGGATTTAATTTCTTCCAAAATAGGGGGAGATAGGCCACCAAGGCGTGATGATGATGATGGAGTGGGAATGGTCTTTGGGCCTAGTGGGTCGGTGAGGGAGGTGAAGGAGCTGGAAATGCAGTTTAATGGTGGTTGGTTCGAATGGTTTGTGTTTTTGGTGGTTGGAAACAAAAACAATTTTATTTGTTTTATTTTGATTTGTAATGCTTAAACATATTTTATTTCTGTTTTTTTCTTTGTTTCAGCTGGAATTTTCTTCAAAAGATGATGGATGGTTTTTGTTAAATGGTTGGTTGGTTGTTTAGAATTTAATAGTTAGTTTATTTAATTATTAAATTTCGTATTAAGGGGGAGATTTTTGTAAAGATTTTGATACTTCATTTGCTTAATGGTTGATGTTTTGGATTGAAAAATATTTCAAAACATTGCCTGAAGGTTGATGTTGCCTCTATCAAAATCTCGTGGCATTTTTTTTTGTGTGGTTTTAGTTAAGTTTGACTAACTGTTTTTGAAAAGATCATCACATTGGTATTTTGTGAAGAAATCAGTAACTATGGGGGAGATTGTTAATGTTAGATCATGTGTTGTCATGAATGTCATCCCAAGTGTTGCAAACCAGTGTTGCCACTGGTGTTGCCAAAAGTGTTGCCATTTGGAATTGGCGACACCGAGTTAGTTCTTGTATTTTTCACAAATATTAATGGGTAAATTAATGTTTATATAACGGTAGTTAGTCACCTTAAAATGAGCTTAAAATCGGCAACGAAATGCCCGGGCGTTAATCACGAAGAGGAGAAGAAATTAACAAATAAACATGTGTTTATTTGTTTAATTGATGACCAAGCCAGGAGATATTTTATTCGGCTATTACGGGGAGAACAAGTCGAGTACAAGGCAACCAAAGCTAAGAGGTACAAGCAAGAGAAGCAAGAGAAGACTAGGTCTCCTACAAAAGAGGCGAGTGGCATAAATGGAGGAAACAAACTCCAAAGCATTGGGCGATCATTTGAGTAGGCTCCAAGACTTTGTGGCCTATAAATAGTGCAGTGGATCTTCATTGAAGATCATCCAATTCGAAAACGTAAATCGCACAAGAAAAGTAGAATTGCGCTCTCAAGTGTTGCCATTCGGTCGGCAACACTTTGTCCAACACTCAAATATTTCATATAGATTTTTATATTTTTGTGAGGTTTTTGAGTGTTTATTTACTGAGAGAATTCGTGTATGTTGTTCCTTATATCAGGGTTCGTTTATCATTAAGGAACAACCTCGACCTTGTATTGAATTCATATTATTAATAGAAAGGTCTTGCCTTTTAGGCACCCATCAAGTTATATATTTATATAACTTGATAAAAATTATATTCTTGTGTATTGCTTTAATATTTCCGCTGCAAATTATATTTATTTCTATTGATTTGTGCTTTTCTAGAATTGGTGAAAGTGTCGTCGTTAGTGTCATTAACACTAAGGACAACACCCGTGAGTTTCATCTCACCTTGTGAGTTTCGTCTCATAAGTTCTTAGCCATAGACAATTTCAGAGTGAAACGGATCTAGACCGATGGAGCGGACCGAGTTTGCAAGAAAATACTTGTTTCCTAATGTTAGCTTTGTATTTTAGGAAGACTCCTTAATTAAGTAGGAAAGTAGAATATGTAGCTAGAATAAGAATCCTAGTCAAAGAAGAATTATTGTGTATACGTAGGATTGTATCTCCTATTAGAATTAGGATTCTAAAATTAGTATAAATAGGTGTTTTGGACAATTGTGAAAGATGAGAGTGAAATAATATAGAAATTATAATTCTACTCCTCTCCACATTTTAACATGGTATCAGAGCCTAGATCCAAAATCTAGATTTCTCTTTTTTTTTTTTTTTCAATGAAGAAAAACATGAGTATCCCCAAAACTTTCGACTCCGGCAGCCGTTTAAGGAAGCCGACCTCGCAAGGAAGAGCCAAGCCGGCGCTGGTTTCGACACTTTTTCTCCATTCATGATCAAACCACTAAACCCCTTGTCCTTTATTCTTCTTCTCCTCTTTTTTTTTTTATCCTAAATTCTTAAAGGTAATTCTTTTTCTTAACTCTCTTCTTCTTCCAATTCTAATACTTCTCTCAAATTATTTTCTTAAATTATTTTTCTCAAAATGACTCTCTTTCTCAATTTGGTCATCTCTTTGAGGGGAAGAATTGTGACATGGTGAACTTATCTTTAATGTCTCCTCCATGATTACCCAATTCGCTTCCGCAACGAATTCCTAAAACCTAGGGTTCCGATTGTTGCTTTATCCCTTTGATTATACCAACTTCACTATCCCTTGAAAAAAAAAAATGAGTGTCGTTCACTATAAAAACATTGATTGAGTGTCGTTCACTATAAAAACGATAATCGAGTGTCGTCCACTATAAAAACGATGATTGAGTGTCGTTCACTATAAAAACGATAATCGAGTGTCGTCCACTATAAAACGTATAATCGAGTGTCGTTCACTATAAAAACGATGATTGAGTGTCGTCCACTATAAAAACGATGATTGAGTGTCGTTCACTATAAAAACGATAATCGAGTGTCGTCCACTATAAAAACGATAATCGAGTGTCGTCCACTATAAAAACGATGATTGAGTGTCGTTCACTATAAAAACGATAATCGAGTGTCGTCCACTATAAAAACGATAATCGAGTGTCGTCCACTATAAAAACGATGATTGAGTGTCGTTCACTATAAAAACGATGATCGAGTGTCGTTCACTCTAAAAAGGGAGATTGAAGAAAAAGAAGATATGTGCGAGCACAAATTGTGCACAGAATTGAAGAAAGAAGACTGATGTAGATGACTCTTCGAGATATTGGAACAAATTTTTGTTATTGTTGAAAAAAAAAAAAAAAGGACGAACCCGAGGTTGCTTGCACTGCAACACGAAAAAGGAAGAACTTGGCGCAGATGTTGCATGTCGAAGTGAAAGAATTTTTTTTTTAAAACGTTTTAATTTTTATTTGGCAAGTTGGGTATCTACGCTGTAGATCCTCCAACTTGAGGGGGGGAGTTGGAGAATATGGTGGAGCGACATGGATCGAACCGAGTGAAACGGATCTAGACCGATGGAGCGGACCGAGTTTGCAAGAAAATACTTGTTTCCTAATGTTAGCTTTGTATTTTAGGAAGACTCCTTAATTAAGTAGGAAAGTAGAATATGTAGCTAGAATAAGAATCCTAGTCAAAGAAGAATTATTGTGTATACGTAGGATTGTATCTCCTATTAGAATTAGGATTCTAAAATTAGTATAAATAGGTGTTTTGGACAATTGTGAAAGATGAGAGTGAAATAATATAGAAATTATAATCCTACTCCTCTCCACATTTTAACAGTATGTGCTTGTAGAAATGTTTCATGAGTGTGGCATTTCAATGAGATTAAAGTGTGAATAATATAAATAAATTACTTATTTAAGACTTTTTAAAAAGTCTTATATCTTACTTATAAGACTTTTTAAAGTAGTCTTATAAGTTAATTGTCTTATAAGTCAATTAGAAGTCTTATATGTTACTTATAAGACTTTTTAAAAAAGTCTTATATGTTACTTATAAGAGTTATAAATATGTATATTATGAGAGCAATTCGTTGTTATTATTGAAATTTTTGATTGTTTTGTTACTTATAAGACTTTTTTAAAAAGTCTTATAAGTAACTTATAAGACTTTTTAAAATCTTATAAATAACTTACATAAAGACTTTTTTAAAATGTCTTATATGTTACATATAAGACTTATTAATAAGTCTTATAAGTAACTTATAAGACTTTTTAAATATGTCTTATCAGTAACTTATATAAATTTAGTTTTTTTTAAAAAGTCTTATATGTTACATATAAAACTTATTAATAAGTCTTATAAGTAACTTATAAGACTTTTTTAGTAAGTCTTATAAGTAAAAAGACTTATAAAAAAAAGTCTTATAAGTTACTACTTATAAGACTTTTTTACAATATAGTTCTCAATGTTCAAATAGGTCTTATTAGTAACTTATAAGACTTTTTAAAAAGTCTTATAAGTTACTTATAAGACTTATTAAAAAGTCTTATATGTTACTTATATAAAGACTTTTTTTTAAAAGTCTTATATGTTAATTATAAGACTTTTTAAAGTAGTGTTATAAGTTAATTGTCTTATAAGTCAATTATAAGAGTAATTCGTTATTATGAGAGTAATTCGTTGTTATTATTGAAATTTTTGATTTTTTTGGTTGAAAAAATTATCTTATAAGTCAATTATAAAAGTCAAAGTAGTCTTATAATTATAAAATTTGTAAATGTATAAATTATGAGAGTAATTCGTTGTTATTATTGAAATTTTTGATTTTTTTTGGTTGAAAATTTTGATTTATAAATCAATTATAAGAGAACTTATAAGTGTTGTAAATGTGTAAATTATGAGATTAATTCGTTGTTAATATTGAATTTTTTTTAATTTTTTTTGTTGAAAAAATTAAACTATTCTGAATCTAATAACTAATTTAAAATACTTGAATGTCTAGTGACAAATACTCCCTCCGTCCCACGTGAATGAAAACTTATTTCTATTTTGGTCCGTCCCACGTAAATGCAAACTTCCCAAAATGGAAATAAATATTTCACTTTTACACTCACAACATTCTCTCTCCTCACTATTCCTCCCACTCATTCTCTCTCCTATTTAATTTTTCATACTCACAACATTTATCTTTTTCTCTTTCTTACATCACTTTTCCTTAATTTCCACACCCAAAAAGTTAGTTCACATTCACGTGGGACGGAGGGAGTATCTAATTTTCAAAGTTTCAGTGACTAAAGTATAAATTGAATTTTGGACTTGCATAGTCAGAGGCTGTAACACACGTTGTTGCTGTGTATGTGCAAAGAAGGGCATTAATGTCATTGTGTCAAGAAGGGGTGTCTTTGAGATTTTCAAAATGTTATTTCCTAAATTGGGTTTAAATCTCGCATGAGGGACCCTAGAGGAAGTGGGCCCTTTGATTGATGGTAATATTTGATATGGGCTTCTATCCAGTGCTTTGAGGTGGTCAGCCAGCCGCTTCAACTCTTTTACAATAATCCTTTTTCGAAGAGGCAAATTCAGCTACACGGTTCAAAAGTATTCTCATATTCGCCTTTTGTTCTGACGACCAAAAACGAAGCAAGACAAGTATTTTACAAATAGCTTTAAGATATGATTGTTCAGCAGCATTCTTCTTTGACTGGAACATTGTCACTTACAAAACAATAGAAACGTTCAGGCCACACTTTACAAAAAACTTTTAAAAGGAAGAATAAGGGCAAATGATCGAAGAGGGGGGAAGGAGAGTAAATCAGAGAGGACACATGCTGGGTAATGAGAGAATTTGTAAGCAACATAGAAGTGATTTTGAAAACAAACCAACCCTATTTCTCTAGCACCCTTGCCCTAACTTCTGCTTCTTCTCGCTTTTATTCGGCACGATGAAGCTGAAGAGAAAACAAACCAACCCTATTCAACATGCCCATTATAGTTGCTTCCAGCTTGAAGAGGGTGGAAAGAGAAAAAATAATTTGGGGCTCACCTTATCTATCTCTAGCTGCATAATGTGAGAAGGTCCATGTCAGTTTATATATAAGTTAATTACATTAAAAAAATGTAATTAATAAAACAACAAACAATTATTATTAGTTAGTTTTAGGGCTAGAGTAGAGACTCTCTTGAACTTCTTTACCCTTTTCTAGGGGATTTTCTTATGCAGCAGAGACCAATAATCATTATATGTTAGTTTTAGGGCTAGATTATAGAGCTCTTGAACAAACACAAAATATACGACATAAATGGAGATAAGATTAGATAATTAATTTGCAGAGCAAATGAACAAAGCTTAAAATGGAACATTAAAATAAAAAAAAAAAACAGATGATAAAACACACTAAGAAGAGAACTCAATAAACAATTCCAGATTTACCGTGAGGCAGCTTCCTGAAACATACTAATACTCCCTCGGTCCCGGTAATTGCTTCACCCTTTTGGGGTGGGCACACAAATTAAGAAAATTGGTGAGTGGAGAAAATGTTGTGAGTGTAATAGTAAAATAGGAGAGAGAATGAGTAGAGGAAATAGTAAATTTGAAAAATGTTGTGAGTGAAATAGTAAAATAGGAGAGAGAATGAGTGGGTGGAATAGTAAAGATTCTTTGCCATTTTAGAAAATGTGAAGCTTTAAACGGGACACCCGTTTTGACAAAAAGTGAAGTTATTAATGGGACAGAGGGAGTATATACTAACTATTATTTTCACTATATAAGATTTGTACTAATAAATCATCGTCCAGGCCAGATGCTTATTTGAGCGGAAAAAAATGGGTGTGTTGAAGTGCTTTGCACTTCAGCCTTTATTTAGTTATAGACGAGTCCCACAAATAAAGAAGTATTAAAAAGTTTCCATTTTGAGAGTGTTTCTTTTTAAATGGAACACTGAAAATGAAAATATGTGTCTTTCCGGGTGGGACGAATAATACTTTTCCCTTTTGTTTTAATTAAAAATTGCTCCAAAATGATTATATTAAGTAGTTAAACAAGTAAAGTATTGTACTTTCAAAAATTTGGCTCGTGAAAAATGACATCTTTTTTTGATGAGTGAAGTACTAATGATTCTATTATGTATGTAAAGCAATTCCAAAAATTTTGGGAATAAGTAAATTATTGTTAATCATGTAACAAAATTATCAAATGTTAATCATGGTAAAAATATGCCTAAAATTATTGTCATTCGGATATTAAATCTGCCTAAAATTGTTGTTCAAAATACCTTCACGTTAACGACTAAAAAAGTAGGAAGATTAATTTGAAACGGAGGAAGTATAATCATGCAAAAACATAGGTTACACCAGCAATGTCCTTTTATTAGTCTGCCATCACTAGTTGCATGCTCACAGCACTCTTATTTACCTCACACAAATTACATAAAGCAAAAGAAAAAAGAAAGAGGATATGTACTAGGGAAGGGATGATAACACATGAAAAGCCTTTATACAGTGCTGACAGACAAACATCCTTCAACTAGTGCTGCAAACAGATGGATCCTTCTTTACTCAGACCTGCACTCCTATCCTTTGAGCAATCTGCATCCAAAAAAGTTAAGGATTCGTGTCTATCAAAACTGTAGCGGCTTCACTGATAAAAACTGGAACTAAAAATAAAAAATGGGTCGAGTTTTGAAAAATGGCATATCGTATACAAACAACATTCGCAAAGGAGATACTTGATGAGAAGGAATACGGGTCCGACTCTACAAGAATATACTCTCTCCGTCTCCCTTGAATTAGGACATTTTGCTATTTTTGGTGCCTCCCTTGAAATAGGACAATCCTAAAATAGAAATGTTTTATTGAATGGGAACCACTTTTACACTCACAACAACTTTCCACTTACTATTCCCTATCCCACTTCTCTCTCCTTCATACTCACAACACCTACTCCACTAACATTGTTCCTTAATCCCCATGCCATTCCAAAAAATCCTATTTCGAGTGGGACGGAGGGAGTATCTTCTTAATAGGAGTACTTTTTCCATGACAATAATGCCTCCAAATTGTGTTGATTCTTGATGCAAAGGAGTATGGTCTTAGTTGGGATATCCACTACTGGGAATATTTCGAGTGGGACGGAGGGAGTATCTTCTTAATAGGAGTACTTTTTCCATGACAATAATGCCTCCAAATTGTGTTGATTCTTGATGCAAAGGAGTATGGTCTTAGTTGGGATATCCACTACTGGGAATATTTCGAGGGGGACGGAGGGAGTATCTTCTTAATAGGAGTACTTTTTCCATGACAATAATGCCTCCAAATTGTGTTGATTCTTGATGCAAAGGAGTATGGTCTTAGTTGGGATATCCACTACTGGGAATATTTCAGGAATACTAATTTATGTTTCTTTTGTTTATGATCACTTGGATACTGTCTCCAAATCCCTTTCCGTATTGCTCAATCTCTTTCCATTTTCACCTCTCAGTATATTACTCCAACAACTTGTTTCTGTAAAGTAATTTGAGGGCATTGTTGCTGTGTTGCATGCCCTTAAAGTCAGCATGCTTCTATCATGCAGCAACTAAACCCTCAACACATGCACGCACACACATAAACTAAGGGAGAGAGAGAGGTCCGAGTATAAGCATTAGTTGTAGTGGTTAAATGTTTTCTTCCCACCAAATGACTGCTTGAAAAGTTACTGCTAACTTTTAACCATACCAACCTTCTTACAAGAAGAACCACAGACACGGGCACAAAGCAGTTATGACTTATGTGGCTTCCCCATGGCAAAATTGCCATAACAAATTACCTCCATCTTACCACTGTGTTACTATCTCTAAGGCTTTTCTTGGCCATATTTGGATTGGTGATTATTTTTTAAGGGTCTTCCTCTCTCTTTGGACTCACTTTTTTTTTTTCCATCTACTTTATCACCTAATCACTACTAAACCAAAAAATAAACCGTGAAAAAAAATAAAATTAAATAGGGCCCTTATTTTCCTTTTGCCAGTGAGGCTTGGAGAAGGATTTGTAGAATGACAAACAAATCAAACGTAGTCTGTGACAACCAGAAGATAAATGCAATTCTAAACTAGCAAAACCAATACGTGAGCACTACAAAGTACAAATTCATGACAGCAACATTAAAAGATAAGACCACATGCAACAAAGGCGCGTTTACCTCCTTGAAGGAATGGACATCACTTCCCCAGAGCCAAGCATCACAACCTGCATCTCTGGCACCCCATATATCATTTCTGCGATCATCTCCCACGTGTACGGCATCCTCTGGTTCTACCCCTAATAACTCACATGCCTTCAGAAAAATTGTGGGATTTGGCTTTTCTGCAGCTACCTGATAAGAGTGAATCCAAACAATATAAAACCAAATTCATTGTAGAAGAAAGTAAATTTATGCAGCTAGGCCATTAAGTTTTTTAAGAAGTAAACATCCTTATAATGTCCCTTAAATGAATATTAGACATTCATTTAGGGACGGAAAGAGTAGAACTTACTTCAGCTGACACTGCCACAGCATCAAACCAGTCATCACAGTTAAGAGCCCGCAACAGAGGTCTTAGACGCGTGTCAAAGTTTGAGACAACTGCTATTTTTACACCTGCTTTCCTAAGAGCCCTGAATACGTTTTCAGCTTCCGGATCACACAGATGCCAAGCTTTTTCAGTAGTATAATAGTTGTAAAGCTCCTCAAAGTACTCAGAGTTAGAACAGCCCGTTGATGAACTGACTATGTGTTGCCAAAATGGTCTTCCATCATTCACATATCTGATAAAAGTAACTCACATATTCATCAAATGATTCAATGTTAAACATTGGAGGAACGAGTATTTTATTTATTTATTTATTTTTGGTGAGGGGTGTGAGGGGAGGCCAAGTAATACACATACAATTTGATCCTAAGGAACCAAGAAAATTGTTGTTTTTGTGTTTGTACAGCTTATATATGCATGTTTGTCATGTAAGATTATTGGTTCACGCCCCTAAAGGACATAGAAGCTGCTCTAAGATTATTAAATGATTACCTCAAGTAGAAACGAAGTAGAAGAAGAGGTTTGCAACATCATTTTTGGATACTTAAGTATTTAAGGTTGTAACCATATTATGTAAAAAAGAACGAATGATTGACGGCCGAATAAGAAATCAGAAGTTCATAACCCCAAATACAATCTCTCTCTCTCTCTTTCGATTCCCAATTGCTTTTGTGTATTGTTTTGTCAATTGGTTCCGTTGCGTTACACAACAATAGTTATAAATGGCAAGACACTATCTGAAACGCAATTTGCATTATACTTTATCAACTTTTCACATCAACCTCCTAACATTTGCATTATCATCATAATTCCGCTTAGGATATTCAAACTAACTTCAAGATTTTCACCTGAGACGAGATCTACCCCACGGCTGCTCATATGCTCGTCTGTACCTGCTTAATATCTCATCTTCAGAAAATTCCACCCCATATTTCTCACCAATCTCTCTGTAAATCTACAAAAAGAACACAAAATTTCCCAAACATCAACAACATAAGATAGCCAGTCAAAAGAACACTTGTTGAACATCACACTAACTATAAATCAAGCACCAAGAACCATTAAAGAGACTCTAATTTGGAAACCCAATTCATAAGTAACCATACTAGGGAGATATTAAATACAATTCCACATACACAAAGACAAAGACAACAAAGAATTTGAAAAAAAAAAAAAACTATTAAGAACCTGCCTTGATGAACTTCTAACATTTGCATACCATTAAGAAGACCCTAATTTAGAAACCCAATTCATAACCCATATAGGGGAAATTTAAAGATAGAAATTCATACACACTCACGCAAACAAAATAACCAATATTATGAAATAGGCAACCGCCAAAAAATCAGACAATTAAGTAACTGAAATGATAAATTCTTACAAATTTTACCCACAACAAAGATGATGAAACACACACAGAGGGAGAGGGGGGAGGGAGAGGGAGAGAGAGAGAGAGAGAGAGGAAAATCAAACAAAACTGACCTGAGCCATGGGCTGAGAAGGAATAACGAGGGTACCAACAGCATCAACAAAGAGAGCTTTGTGTGTTAATCCACCATACAATGCTCTCCTATACTCCTCATAATCCTTTAAACCCAACCCCAATCCGGCCCATCTCGACCCCTCCGTCTCCGCCGCCGCCGCCGACGACGAGAAGCGTGACCGGAAACCACCACCACCAAATGGGTCGACTCGAATCTTCGCTAAATCACCATTGCAGGCCAAACGAGACCACCCAGATGCCAAATTACTCGATGTATTATGAGATACAGAACTCAGAAACCTACTGATCTTTGAACGTGTCGCCATTGCAGCCATTTTCTACCTTCATTTGCTGTTTCCAATCCCAGTTTTTCGTGATTATGCAATGTATTTGTAGCAAGAAAATGAATAAATTAGGAATCGATCGGACACCCTCTCTCTCTCTCTCTCTCTCTCTCTCTCTCACACACACACACACAGTCTCTGAATTTTTGTGTAGGGAGTTTGGATTTCTCGATGGTGTTAAATAGAGTGGCAATCAAACCAAGAAGAGTAGATACCAATAATTGAAATTCCTCTTTGCCCTTATCAACTTTCAATTTGTCCTCGTGAGGCTTTAGTATTTTTATAAGTTACATATCAGCCCATTAACTTTTAGTTCGTTTATTGGGTCAATCCCGTTAAATTATGTAACTGATTTCGTCACATTTGGGTGATATTTTTTTTTTTTTATACCTGTGATCCCAGCTTCGCCGGACTAAGTCCTGGACCACCAGCCCCCGGCCCCTCAGTGACTGGCGGAGGTAAATCGCGAGATGTGCCCGAATGACACAGGGTTTGAGAACATGTCAACTAATATGGCAGAAAATCGCGAAATGTGTCCGAATGACACAGGGTTTGAGAACATGTCAACTAATATCACAGAAGAAAGTAAATTACTTTCACCAGGAATCGAACCCACGCTGCATGCCTCAAAAATCTTATATTCCCCTCCTTTTATCACTCGACTATGCCCTGGGGGACACATTTGGGTGATATCGAAATCATATGATACTTGTTTAAGGTTAAGATTTTGATTTCAAGTAATGTGTTTGGAATTCGGAGGCTCTTTTCCAAATATGAAGAATTAGCGACCAGGGGCGGACACAAGGCAATTCAAAGGGGTAGATGTGAATCCCCTAAAATCAATGTTGACATGTAAAAAAAAATTTTAAAAATATTACTAAGTACATCCCTCACTTACCAGTTCAGTCCACCCCCTCAACAAAAAAGAAAGAATTGATGTAGGTATTAATGTAAAAAATAATTTTTTTTTTGAAATTTTTGAATAATGTAATTTGTGAATCCCTTCATTTTATTCCTATTTTATTCCTGAATCCGCCCCTGTTAGCAAGAGAGGATGAGTCGGAAGAAAAGCATGTGTTAGAATGTTTAAAAATAGCTTTTATTTAAAAAGAGGACGTTTTTTAGAGGTGCAATTCAATGAAGTAAAAAGACTTGATTTTGAACAAAGGCGTGTCTCGGATCGGATAAGTGTCAATGTTAATGTTATAAACTGCTAAAATATTACTTAGTTTTTTTTTTCCTTTTTTAACAAAGACTTGTCCCTAATAAGTGTCAATGTCAATACCATAAACTGTCAATATTAATGTTCTGACACTTTTTAACAATTAAATTAGTAAATTTGAAAATTTTAATAAGCAAACCGGCAATTCTAACACTCAACCTAGTTTAAATTATATAATCGTATAAAAAAAACACTTAAATTAATACTTTTATAATTCAAACTAACACTTCGTAATATGTGTTGACAATGTCAATTTGAAAGTGTAAAATTGTTAATTTCTATATTTAAGTTTTACAATACTCCTTCCATCCCAATAAAAGCTTCACCAATTATCCAAAAGGACGTCCCGTTAGAAGCTTCACATTTCATTTTTTGGCAAAAAATCTTTACTATTCCACCCACTCATTCTCTCTCCTTTTTCACTATTACACACTCACAACATTTTTCAAATTTATTATTTTCTCCACTCATTCTCTCTCCTATTTTACTATTACACTCACAACATTTTTGAACTCTTAATTTACGTGCCGAAAAAAAATGGTGAAGCAATTACCGAGACAAAGGGAGTATAGTCTTTCGTAAGTTTGTCAATATCTCTGAAAACTTGGGTGAAGATTGAGCTTTTAATATGCAATAAAATGTGGCTTCAGAAAAATAAGGCAAAAATCATATTTTTATCACCAAATTTTAGCTTTTTTATCAAAATATTATCCCTGACTATTATTTTTCAATATATTTTTACTGAACTTTCACAATTTTCAAAATATGCTCACTCCGTTAATATATTCGCTAAAAATCTAAAAAAAAATTAGCAGCGTTACTTAACGTGAATGATGCTCGTTAAGTTTTCAACCAATTTATTAACATTTTTGACATGTATGATGAAGAGCACAAATTTTTTGAATGTAAAATGTCATTAGCACATAGTTTATTAGAAATATTACGAATTAATTCCCTCCCCCCAAAAAAAAAATAATACATTTATCCTGGATCGTATTTAACAAAACTATTCATGTGAGGTCATGTGGCTAGATTTCGTTAAATTTTAACCGAATTCGTTAATGAAGTGAGCACGTTTTAAAAAATGTAAGAGTTTAGTGAGAAAATTTTGAAAAATAATTGTTTAGTGAGAATATTTTGAAAAATGTTATAATTTAGTGATAAAAATATTATTTTTGCAAAAAAATAAGATGCAACTAAAATATAAAAAATTAGAAATTCAAAAAATGTGGCAAACAATACATCAGCCAATTCCATCATGTGGGCCCAAGAGTCTCCGAATTGGTCCCACTGGAAGTGCCTGATCGATTCGATCAATCACCAAGTATTCGGTTTCCCACACGGCAGAAGTTAACATCTTGTGGTCTTGCTTAAAAAAAAAAAAAAAAAAAAAAAAAAAAAACCACTTGTGGTCTACAGCGCTAGATAGAATTTCTCGAAACAGAAAATTTGGGGATATAAAAAATCTTTTTTTAACTTAAAAAATTAGTACATGAATTTTAAACTAAACTAATCCGATTTTTTGAATCGATCATTGAATCGATTTTTAAAATAAAACAGAATTTTTTATAATATTTGAAAGAAACTAGTTTTTCTCAAAACCAACTCAAAATGGATCAAGATCGTTTTTAAATTAACATTTGGACGTGATCAGCTGTCAACTTAGCTCCAATGCTTCATCGATTCATATATTATACTCTCTCAGATCCATCTCAAGTGAGTCACTTTTCTTTTTGATCTGACCCATTTTAAATGAGTCATTTCATAAATGAAATTATATGAACAGTGTTTCAGACATTTATACCCTCATAATGTTTATATATTTACAAAAAAATCATTCATTATATCCTTATAATTTTAACATATTTACGAAAAAATCAATCATTAGCTTACTATTCCTACCACTCATTCTCTCCCTTATAAAATGTTTTTAACTTTTATATTCTCACTCCTCTAATCTTCTACCAACTTTCAATTCTTTATTTATTTTTAAAAAAAATCTTAAAAATCGTGAAATGATCCCATAACTCATTTGAAGTGGGAGGGAGGAAATATCAGATAACATTATGTGAGAAAGCTATTATCAAATTTAATTTATTTTTGCACTAAAATATAATTTTTACCCCTTAGCGCAGCAATAAGCTGTCGAGTTGTCATGGTATCCCACCATGTATACTAGGATGGTGTTCCATTTTATTTTCTCATTGAGTCTGAGTGAGTGTTATTGTTTATCAAACTTTTCATCGCCCAGCTCGAACTGAACGCGAAGTACGTGATAATCATCTTCACTTTAAGGATGATGGTAGCTCGAACTTAACGTGAAGGACGTGGTAACCGTCTTCACTTTAAGGATGATGGTAACGTATCTTTCAAAACCCCTCAAAGCCCTCAAAGCCCTGAAATTGGTTTAAAATATTTAATATCTATTTATTACTATATAAAGAGTGAAGTCACTTAGAGCACTTTTCCACTCAAACTCTCACCTAGATAACATTTAATCCAGATACATTAGCATAGAAATTATCAAAAACACCCCTTCAAAAAAAAATTGTTATTCTGATAATTATTTATTGCAAGAATTTGTGTTCAATAAGAGTTATCCGGATAAAGCATTGGATATTGTGTTCAATAAGAGCTATATCCAAAAATATTCCTGTAATTTATGGTAATCAAAAATATATAATAAACTCACTAATTATGTTTCGATTAACGTGTGGGCATGCTATATCTATTTAATACTAATTATTAAAGACTATAAATAAAACAATTTTTACAAGCTTTAATATATCAACCTATGCAAAATAAATAATACATAATTAAAATCAGTAGTTGACCAATTTCAAAAATCTAGGCAAATTCAAATAATACTCCCTCCGTCCCAACAATTACTTTCACTTTTTTAAAAATCACGCAAATTAAGGAAATGGGAGGGAAGTAAAGATGTTGTGAGTGTAATTTGAAAATAGGAGAGAGAATGAGTGGAGGGAATAGTAAATTATAATAGTGTTGTGAGTATTAAAATAATGAGGAGAGAGAATGAGTGGAGGAAATAGTAAAGATTCCTTTGCCAAAAAAGGAAAGTGAAAGCTATTAGCGGAACACCAAAAATGGCAAAAAGGGAAGCTCTTATTGGGACGGAGGGAGTATTACATAATAGAGTCTATTATTACAAATTTTGTATAAAAAATAGATTAAGAAATATGAAACAAATCAAGAAATACAAAAAGTTGGTGGAATATGCGAGGTTGTTCTGGGGCTGTAGAATATGAGAGGTTGTTCTGGAGCTGTTTAAATGTGATTTTTTTCCTTCAGTTGTAAGTCGTATAGAGTTAGTCATAAAAATAAGGAAAAAATGCAACAATTAGCATTCAACTATTGCATTTTTGTGGATATACCATTAATTTTTTATTTTTTTTGATCCAACACATTAAACTGTTTTTTTTTTTTTTTTGTATTTATTACCACTACGACTAACGAGGTTTGTTTTTCCTAGTTAAATGCCATTTATCTAGGGGTATTTTCGGTATAAAAGTCCTAGTGGATGAATTAAAAAGAGGATTAATGTCTGGCCTCTATAATCCAGGGGTATTTTCGGTATAAAAGTCCCGGGGATATTTTCGGGGTTTTTTTTCCTAGTTACCCAGGGGTATTTTCGGTATAAAAGAGAAGGAAAATATAGAGGCCAGACATTAATCCTCTTTTTAATTCACCCCTAGGACTTTTATACCGAAAATACCCCTGGTAAATGGCATTTAACTAGGAAAAACTAACCCCGTTAGTCGTAGTGGTAATAAATACAAAAAAAAAAACAGTTTAATGTGTTGGATAAAAAAAAAGTTTAATGGTATCCACAAAAGTGCAATAGTTGGATGCTAATTGTTGTATTTTTTCCTAAAAATAAATACTAAACACAGTTACATTTACAAGAACAATGTCAATGCACATCTCTTTTTTTAGTGATCTCCGAAAAAGGAAAATCTTATTGGGTTGTGAAAGGTGACACGTAAATGGTCTATTCTACCCGGCAATCAAATGAACTGCTTGCAACTGTTAAGTTAATTCTCATAGATGCAGAGGTAAGAGGAATATTTTAGCTTTTGTTTACATTGAAGCAACCCATTTTATTTAAGAAACTAAATTATGTTTTACTTTTTATTAGGGTAAGTACATGTTATCAGTTCTGAATGGATCATTGAAATTAGCTTGATGACCGTTAAATTAGGCTTAATTCCACTTGGCATGGTGTTTGACCATTTATTTTACTATATTTGGAAGATAGTTGACTGATAATAGTGAAAATTAAGTATAGCATCTACATAACCATGAAAGATGGCTGAGCTCGAGCAAATTACAATATTCAAGGAAAATGTTCTAAGAATATATACCTATACCTTATATTCTGATGCTTCTCAGTTATGGAATTAAATTCGATTGATCTCTGCTGCAGTTCAACCAGAAGGCTTCCTTTGAAGTGAGTGTTGATCTCCTTTATCTTCTAAAAGTATCAGGTCGGTTCAGTCATGAATCAAACAAACAAATTCTTTAAAACGGATGATAACATGAAAAATGAGAATTGAAAACAAATGGTCTGAGCCAGATGAGAGCTACTACTAATGTTTCAAGTTAACTACTCCCTCGGTTTCGTTTGAAAGGGCATTTTTGTGTTCTTGTACGGGAATTAAGAAAAGTGATGTAGGAAAGAGAAAAAGTGTATAGTGAAATAAATGTTGTGAGTGAAAGGTGATGTAGGAAAGAGAAAGTGGGGTAGAAAATAGTTAGTAGATATTTATTGTGAGAGTATGACAAGTGGGTCCCATAAATAAAGAAGTAATAAAAAAAATTCATTTTTGGGTTGTGCCCTTTTAAATGGGACGCCCAAAAAGAAAATTTGTGCCCTTTCAAACGGGACGGAGGAAGTATACATCTGTATTATTGAATAGTGGAAATCTATGCAAGAAGATCTTACTTTGAACAAGAAGGAAAGTGGCAAGCCAACTTGAGCAAAGCAAAGCAACACAACATATTCCCCTTTGTAGTTAAATCTGATATACGGCCCTTGATAGCAATCTCCACAATGTACACAACTTCATACTCTATTACCTGCTCGGATTAATGCAAGTTTACACATAAACGCAGGAAAGAAAAATAAAAAACGAGAATAACACAAGTTTCTTGGACGGGTTGACACGTCCAACTTTATAAATAACTCAAGTTCATTAAACAATCATCATATCAAAAACCTTTCTATCCTTAAATCAAAGTGTATCAATGGTCATATAAACAAAGAAGACTATGAGTCAACTTTTGACACAGAAAAAAATCTAATCGAAGAAAATTTCAGGCAAGAAAAATCTTCCAGCATTAGACCCTTGACTCATTTAGAGCTTCAAATATGCTCCCTCATCTCTCAAGATTCTCAATTGCCTCACTACAACTTTTCTGCCTTTAGTCCCTCCATATCTTCCATTTAATAGTAAATTATTTAGTAGTCATGTGCATATAATGTTTTCTGCACATATTTATCTTTACATATTTATTAAACTAGAACACCTTAATCAACTTTTAACCAAAGTAAAATGCTAGAAAATTGAGTAGTATATATTGAGATGCCTTAGCATAGTGCTAGAAAATGAAATAGTATAAATTTTGGGGCCTTTGGCTCATTTGTGAACACCAGCTTTCTTGGCATTGGGCGCGCCTAGGTCACACCTAAGGCACCAAGGTCACGCCTAGGGCGCCTAATCACCGTCAAATGGCTCCTTAACTAAGACTTTTTATAGCTCCTTAATTTCTCAAGAAAGCTTTCAATTTTCGTTTCCAGCTCACAGTCAGTTTTGGAATTGAAAACTTGATCGATTTTGTCATTTCACATTTGTAAGATAATGACTTGCTATAAAGAAAAATGGGAAAAATAAAAGGGATAGATGTGTGATGTGCTCTATGAAGAGCAACTTCTCTTATTATTTTTAACTTTCTTTGAAATAATTTTTATCCGTGTATTTAACGCACAAATGTAGCACTAGTTGTATATAACACTTACACTAAAAATATGAAGAAAAAAATATTACATTATGTAACACACTTTTAGCATATCATTTGGTCTTGATTTGCTGCAGAGCGCTGCAATTAAGGAGTGCTGTAGCGATTCTAAATCCACATTTAATTTAGGTATTCAAATTTACTCCTTATGTCTCGAAATGATTTTTTCACATTTTGTCGTTAACAAAAGATATTTCGAATAATAATTTTTGATTCATTTAATTATTCTAATGTATATTTAAAACTTGTTATCTATACACCATTATTAATAATATCAATAAAAACTTTTAAATTTTCATTCAAATAATTAAAATTAAACGGGTCTCACTCGCTATCTGGGCGAACCCACTTGAATTCAATATCACCCGATTTCACCATATCCTCGCATGTTTTCAAAAAGTCAACAATAACAAAGTATTAGACGCATCGACAATGATGAGGATGATAAAAGGGCGAGAGATATTATGATTAAACAAGGAAATTGCTTCGACATTAACGGACATTGACCGATAGAAGTAAAAAGAAGTTTCGATTTGCTGTGACGAAAGAGTACAAAGACCCTGTAAGCATACATCGGGTATTGCTGGTACTCAGAACGACGCCAGCCATTGGTATGACAAAGTGGAGCTCGTACATTTAATCAATACATTAAATTATTATAAAAATATAATTACTTGTCATTTAATATAGTAAATTATAATAAATTAATATAAAACTATAATTAATTGTCATTTAATTTTTTATTTTCTTTTGAAAAGATAGGACTTATTTATTTATATTTTAAAATAATTAAAATTATTATTTTAATATATTAGTTGTTTTATTTTAAATTTTGATTGTTTAAAATTTAAAAATGTATATTTTTCAACTTTAAGTTTAAGTTTAAATAATTGTATTTAACCCCTTAAGAATTAATACTCATTTCAAATTGATCCATTTCATCAATCACGTGCAGGTCATATATGCCTTAACTGACTTTTCTAATGAAATCCGTTAAAAAAATCCTATTTCACAAACAAAGTGACAATTCTAACCCTATTTCACTAAATTTTGGTAGCTAGGCTCCAAACTGATACAATCCCGTAAACGTTAATCCTATTTCTTGAAATCCGTTGGAGAATACAAACGACAAGCTCTCTCTGTCCCACTACAACCTTTTCATTTACCGTTTGCACAATAATTAAGAAAAAGTGTAGTGGATTAGATGTTGTGAGTATGAAAAGTGAGGTAGAAGAGAGAAAGTGGGGGTAAAAAATAATAATTGAATTGTTGTTGTTAGTATAATATGTGAATCCCATTAATATAAAAGTAATAAAATATTTCTATTTTATAAAGTGTGTAT
Organism: Adenophora triphylla var. japonica; assembly: GCA_022495995.1. NCBI lineage: Eukaryota > Viridiplantae > Streptophyta > Magnoliopsida > Asterales > Campanulaceae > Adenophora > Adenophora triphylla. Next base: position 25,855 of record JAFEMH010007208.1, on the reverse strand, counting down.
TTTGTAATGAAACGTTAAATAAGCAAAGTGTTTAATTTATAGTGGGACGGAGGGAGTTTTATTTTTTTATTATTGCGAATGCGAGGTCATTGGTCGGCTGACACTTTTATAACAAATCACCATCTCATGCATGTAAATTGTTGTAATTTTATATGGAAAAAGAATTAAACTAATATACATTAAATTAAACAAGACAAAATGGCTTACATAAAACAAAAGGACCGATGATTCTTATGATAAATAATATATTTGCGGATGTGAGTCATTATAGCAGATATAACTCTAAATAATTATGTTGCCTTACTACATGCCAACATTTTGCAATAGAAATAAATTTTTTAATTAATTTATTTTCTTTATTATTTTACAATGTTAAATGGGACGGACGGAGTATTATAATTGATTTGTCAAAAATTTTAAAGAATGTGCTTTGTTTACTAAGAAAATATTATAATTGATTTGTCAAAAATTTTAAAGAATGTGCTTTGTTTACTTGTTATACAATAGTAAACATGCATATTACGACTATTTTCTTATTTATAGATGGGACATTTATTTTGTAGTATATAAAAATGAAAAATGTAAGTGCAGTATATTGATATTATCACAAATACAGATAACACCATTTAATTGTTAACAAACTAATGTATTATTACAATTGCTGACATCACTTTTACAGTATTATCAGACACGGTCTGAAATGTTAGTTGTACATTTTTTTTATATCTTTGGCAAGAAATATATTTTCAAAGAATACAACATTCCTTGATTATATTGTCATTCCTTCATATCAGAAATGTCTGACTTGTGCACTATAAACCTATAGGCACTACTATTGTTAGCATATCCAATAAAAATGCAGTCAATTGTCTTTGGACCGATTTTGACTTGCTTTGGCTTAGGTACTTCGATCTTAGCCAGACACCCCCACACTTTAAGGTATTTATAACATGGCTTACGATTATGCCATAATTCGTAAGGAGTCTTATCAATTCCTTTCTTGGATATCTTATTAAGAATGTAGTTGGATGTGAGTATGACTTCCCCCACATGTTGTCGGGTAAGCCTGAATTGATTAAAATTGCATTCATCATTTTCTTTAGAGTGCGATTCTTATGTTCAGCTACTCCATTATATTGAGGTGTATATGGAGCTGTCGTTTGATGAATAATGTCAGATTTTCAGCATAATTCTTCAAACGGAGCTACATATTCTCCTCCTCAATCGCTTCGAATCTTCTTAATCTGTACATTAAGTTGATTCTCAACTTCATTATTGTAAGTTTGGAAAGCCCCTAAGGCTTCATCCTTACTTTTCAATAGATATACATAACAGTATTTCGTGCAATTGTCTATAAATGTAATGAAGTACTTTTTCCCACCTCGAGTTTGCACTAACTTTAAATCACAAATATCTGTGTGAATTAATTCCAGAGGTGTTGTGTTTCTTATTACTGTTTCAAATGGCCCTTTAGTCATTTTTGCTTCAACGCAAACTTTACACTTATCAGTTGAATCGGATTTTGACATTTGAATTAAATCTTGATTCACTAATTTCTTAATTGTGTTAAAGTTTACATGACCTAATCTATCATGCCATAAATTAGGATTATCCAGCAAGTAAACATAAGATACAACACTTTTATTCTTCGCTTCAGAGCGGATAACATTCATTACATTCATCTTGAAAAGGCCCTTCTCAAGGTAACCTTTTCCAAGGAAAAGACCATTTTTGGTCAGTACAAATTTGTCAGATTCAAACACCAATCTGAAATCGGTCTTACTTAACAAAGCCCCAGAGACTAAGTTTTTGCGGATGTCCGGGACATGCAGCACATCGATCAAAGTCAGCTACTTGCCTGAAGTCATCTTCAGAACAACTCTTCCAATGCCCACAACATTGGAAGTAGCAGAATTTTCCATATAGAGCTTCCTTCCTGAACAGGGAGTGTAGGAAGAGAAACTCTCCTTATCTGCACATATGTGGCGGGTAGCACCGGTGTCTATCCACCACTCTCTTGGATTATCATCCAACTTAGCCACATTGGCTTCAAATACCACAGCTACAAAGTCAAGCTCCATATCATCAACAATGTTGGCTTGATTCCTGTTGCCTCTCTGCTCTTCCTTCTTTGGGTGCCGACAATCTTTAGCTAAATGTCCGGGCTTGCCACAGTTGTAGCAAGATCCTTTGAACTTCTTCTTGCTACTTGAGCCCCTACTAGCATTTCCAGAATGCTTCCTCTTCTTACTGTTGCTTGTGCTAGCTTCAGCAAGATTAACCTTAGCTTCCATCTTCCCCTTGTTAGCCTTAGCTTCAGCCTTGGCCTCATTCTTCCTGTTGTTTTCCTCAATCTGAAGACGAATAACCAGGTCTTCAAGACTCATCTCCTTGCGCTTATGCTTGAGATAGTTCTTGAAGTCCATCCATGCTGGCGGCAATTTTTCAATGATTGACGCCACCTTAAATGGTTCATTTATAACCATTCCTTCAGCAGTTAACCCATGTAGGATCAACTGAAACTCATCAACCTGGCTGGCCACGGTCTTTGAGTCAACCATCTTGAATTCAAGGTACTTGCCAACAACAAACTTCTTTGAACCGACATCCTCGATTTTGTACTTTCCCTCCAAAGTGTTCCATAACTCTTTGGCCGTCTCCACGAGACATTACACACTGTATAGTCTGTCATCCAGCCCATTCATGATGTAATTCCTACACAAGAAATTACCATGATCCCATGCCTCTTTGGCAATCCTCCTTTGATGGTCGGGATCGTCAATTGGTATAGCAAGGGGATCCTCCTTTAAGAACTTCTGCAGACTGAGGGTGGTCAAGTAAAATAGCATTTTTTTCTGCCATCTCTTGAAGTCCACCCCAGTGAACTTGGATGGTTTCTTACCATGTGCCGGGTGAGTCGGAGCAGGAGCAGGTGCAACATTCCGATTAGTTGCATCAAGGGTCGGGTCGGGAGTAGCCCAGAAGACTGGGAGGTATCGATTTTGTTCGCCATCTCTTAAGAAACGTAGAATACTTCTTACGATTGTTAGGAAATTTAACATAAAATGTAACGGCTTCTTAAAAGATGACGAAAAAACTAACGGACAGAATAACAAACTGAAAATTAAGTCGAGGCTTGTGTTTGACACAATCTCCGTAAGAAGTATTGCCCCGCACTGATGCTGACGGTACTCTGACAATCTCCTCGTAAGATGCAACGAATTTACAATCGTTAGTAGAATTACTTCAAACTAACGACTTCGGCAAACAAACTAACTGTTTGGAACTTCTGGACTTGAAAGGAATATTTATGCTACAATATGCTTTCTCTCTCTAATTGCTAATGAAATGCTAAATCACTGAATGATCGAATGAATGAAATTGACAAGGATGATTGGTTGGGAAAGTGCTTTTCGATGAAAGATATGAGAGAAGCTGCATATATCCTTGGTATCAAGATCTATAGAGATAGATCCAAGAGGATGATTGGTTTAAGTCAAAGTACTTACATTGACAAGGTTCTTAGAAGATTCCAAATGAAAAAATCTAAAAGAGGAAACTTGCCAATGTTGCATGGTGTATCTCTTAGCAAGACTCAAAGTCCAAAGACTAATGATGAGCGAAAGAGAATGAATGGTATTCCTTATGCTTCGCAATTGGGTCTATCATGTATGCTATGTTATGTACTAGACCCGATATCTCGTGTGCTCTAAGCATGACAAGTAGGTACCAATCGGATCCCGGCGAACCACATTGAATAGCAGTCAAGAATATCCTCAAGTACTTACGAAGAACTAAGGATGTATTCTTGGTCTTTGGAGGAATGGAAGAAGATCTTGTAGTGAAAGGCTACACAGATGCTAGCTTCCAAACTGACAATGATAATTTCAGATCGCAGTCTGGATTTTTGTTTACGCTGAATGGAGGCACTGTGAGTTGGAAAAGTTTCAAGCAAAGTACCGTCGCTGATTCTACAACCGAAGCTGAGTACATAGCGGCATCTGATGCAGCTAAGGAAGCCGTTTGGATCAAAAAGTTCATTAGTGATTTGGAAGTCGTTCCAAGCATCAAAGATCCTATTGAACTTTACTGTGACAACAACGGTGCCATTGCACAAGCAAAGGAACCAAGGTCACACCAGAGATCCAAACACATACTTCGATGTTTCCACATTATTCGTGAGATATGTGAGAGGGAAGACGTAAAGATATGTAGAGTAGACACTGATGACAACGTGGCGAACCCATTAACTAAGGCTCTCCCGCAAGCTAAGCATGATGGTCATGTTAGGTCCATGGGTATTCGATATATGGGAGATTGGGCCTAGTGCAAGTGGGAGACTGTTGGTGTTATGCCCTAGGCCTATGATTGATAGACTTATGTGTTGACATTATTTATTATTATATGAGATGTTTATCATTTGATTATTATATGTTTTGTATATTTGTTTATAATAATCTCCGTCCCTAATTATTATGTGAATAATTAGTATAAATGTTAATGGATAATCATATGATGATTATATGCATAGAGATGCACATTAAATTTATGGGTACTTGTTAGAGAACAAGTGACTGGACTTGACCCGTATGAGATTTATGTCATGGTCAAATGTCATAATTAAATTTCATAAGGTCACTTCATTTAGTCCCTAGACCTGAGATTATCATGACCTTACATATGATGAAAGTCATGTTTGATTTTAGTCAAACGATATCTTAACACGATATTTATAAAGGCTATTTTTGGCATGATCGGATTCATGATGGGAAGGATGATAAGTCAAGATGGAATTTGTCCCTCGAAAGAGAGATGTTTTGCTTGGGCCCCTCGATGAGTGATAATGACGAAGTGTATGGCCATATCCCAATGCGATTGGATTATCATTATACTCGAAATCGAGAAAGCATTGAACAAAGACAAGTTGACGAGGACCATGACTTGTGTTCAATATAACATCGTGAGACAAAGGGAGAAATGGAAGTGTACCATTGGAAACGTGAACTCTTACGTTATATTATTTGGGTAGATATAATGGCTTGCTAGAGTTCGCATATGTTTTATGAGTGTCGATATGATCGAACTCATTGCCAACATAATATAAACCTATTGGGTCACACACAACTATAATGAATTGATTAAACCATAGGAAGAATGATTGAGAAATTCCTCATCAGCCTTGTCTGGTCGTGCGACATAACTAGGCCATGTGCTTCGTGTGGTCGTGCGACATAACAGGTCCTGAGGCGGTTTCACAGACTGGTTTCCTAATTTGATTAGGAAACATATACCATACTAATGTAGTATATATATGAAGGTCTGTCAACCCTAAAAAGCTAGCCGAATTTCTGAAAAGAAAATCACAACATATATTCTCAATGTTCTTCATAGGTTTAAGAGATCTAGCAATCTTCAAGAAGTCATTCTTGGTTCATTCAAAGGTGTGGATACCGAAAGAGGGTCTTCGCTCGTTCAACGATCAAGGCCTAGAGTTCAAGCAATCTGAAGAACGAAGTTTGTGATTCGAAATCACATTATTAAATCGTTCGATAGCTCAAGAACGGAAAGGGTTCAAGGTTGGTTATTTCTATCTCATAGGAATTCAAATTAATTGTATAGAACGGATCATAGGCTCTTGGGTTTTGTATTAATTAGATGCTTAATTCCGCTGCGCATGGACTCATAAAACCCAACAAATAGCTCTAACAATTTTTGTTCTCACGTTGTGTCCATTTCGGCCCTGGACCGTATCTCATTCATAAGTGTTCATTTAGAAGCGGCCTTATTACTTCACACTTATATAGGTAATTCATACTATAAAGAGTATCCTGCTATACTCCACCCGTAGGTATAGGAATCATTAAAAGTCTTCTCAACTTATCCTCACCACTGTTACAGGTGCACACACTTGGATGTTCTGGCAATGTGTATGAAATAGGTTCTAAGTGTTTCTACTGAACTCATAACTTAGTTCCTAATTGAACCAAGGGCCTGGGATCTCCATTTCTCAAGGTTGAGTGTCCACTATGAGTTATTTTGTTGTGGGTTTTAAACCCATTCCCCTTAACAGTTTATACAGTTGATCTCTATTTATACCTTTCGTAAACGGATCCGCTATGTTATCATTTGACTTTACATAGTCAATTGTGATAACATCATTTTGATCATCTGTCTAATGGTATTAAGTCTACGACGAATATGTCTAGACTTACCATTATACATGTTGTTCTGTGCCCTTCCTATTGCTGATTGACTATCACAATGTATCATAACAGCAGGCACATGCTTACTCCAACAAGGAATATCCTCCAAGAAGTTCTTAAGCCATTCTGCTTCTTCTCCAGCTTTATCTAAAGCTATAAACTCAGATTCCATCGTGGATCTAGCTATATACATTTGTTTGAAGGATTTCCATGACACCGCTCCTCCATCAATTGTGAATACATATCCACTTGTGGATTTAGAGTCTTTAGTGTCTGATATCCAATTAGCATCACAGTATCCTTCTAATACTGTTGGATATCTCTTATAAAGTATCCCATGATTCATTGTATACTTTAAATATCTCAATACTCTTAATAGAGCCTTCCAGTGATCCGCACTGGATTACTAGTGAACCCACTTAGTTTGGTCACTGAAGATGCGATGTCTGGATGTGTACAATTCGTTAAGTACATCAGACTCCCAATTATTCTTGCATATTCCAACTGATAAACTGGTTCTCCTCTGTTCTTTTCTAAGTGTAGAGTCAAATCTACCGGTGTCTTAGCCGGAGGGTCATCAATGACATCGAACTTTTGAAGTACATTTTCTAGATAATGGGACTATGATAGAACTATTCCTTCTGATGTTCTAGAAATCTTTATTCCTAATATAACATCAGCTAATCCCATGTCTTTCATGTCAAAGTGCTTCTTTAACATGCCTTTAGTATTCATGATCAATTCATGAGTACTTCCCATTATCAACATGTCGTCTACGTAAAGACATACAATTACAAATGATTCAGATGTTCCTTTGATGTAGACACACTTGTCACATTCAGTTATCTTGAAACCATTTGACAACATAGTTCGGTCAAACTTTTCATGTCATTGCTTAGGTGCTTGTTTTAGTCCATACAGCGACTTTACAAGTTTACACACCTTATTTTCTTTACCGGGAACGATGAACCCTTCGGGTTGTTCCATATAAATCTCTTCGTCTAGCTCTCCATTCAAGAAAGTTGTTTTTACATCCATCTGGTGTATCTCAAGATTATGCACGGCTGCAATTGCTATGAGAACACGTATGGATGTGATTCTTGTGACAGGAGAATATGTATTAAAGAAATCATATCCCTCCTTTTGTCTAAACCCTTTGGCTACTAGCCGGGCTTTGTACTTATCGATAGATCCATTTGCCTTATACTTCCTTTTAAGGATCCACTTGCAACCTAACGGTTTGCATCCTGGAGGAAGATCAACCAACTCTCAAGTATTATTATGCATTATGGACTCTATTTTACTATTAATAACTTCTTTCCAGAACGGACTATTCGGACCGGATAAAGCTTCCTTAACAGTAGCTGGTTCTTTTTCTAACATATATGATAGAAAATCAGGACCAAAAGACTTTCCGCTATTGCCCTTTTACTACGTCTTGGTCCTTCATCTTCTTCTTGAGATGTACCAATTGTAGTTTCATAAGTTCTCTTATTAGAACTTGCATCTTTCCTATATTTGGCAGGAAAGATATTTTCAAATAATACAACATTCCTTGATTCTATTGTCATTCCTTCATTCATAGCATGAATGTCTGACTTGTGCACTATAATCCTATAGGCACTACTATTTTTAGCATATCCAATAAAGATGCAGTCAATTGTATTTTGACCGATTTTGACTTGCTTTGGCTTAGGTACTTCGACCTTAGCCAGACACCCCCCACACTTTAAGGTATTTATAACACGGCTTACGATTATGCCATAATTCGTAAGGAGTTTTATCAATTCCTTGCTTGGGTATCTTATTAAGAATATAGTTGGGTGTGAGTATGGCTTCCCCCCACATTTTGTCGGGCAAGCCTGAACTGATTAAAATTGCATTCATCATTTCCTTTAGAGTGCGATTCTTACGTTCAGCTACTCCATTAGATTGAGGTGTATATGGAGTTGTCGTTTGATGAATAATGCCAGATTCCCAACATAATCCTTCAAACGGAGCTACATATTCTCCTCCTCTATCACTTCGAATCTTCTTAATCTTTACATTAAGTTGATTCTCAACTTCATTCTTGTAAGTTTGGAAAGCCCCTAAGGCTTCATCCTTACTTTTCAATAGATATACATAACAGTATTTCGTCTGATCGAAATATACATAAATGTAATGAAGTACTTTTTCCCACCCCGAGTTTGCACTAACTTTAAATCACAAATATCTATGTGAATTAATTCCAGAGGTGTTGTGTTTCTTATTACTGTTTCAAATGGCCCTTTAGTCATTTTTGCTTCAACGCAAACTTCACACTTATCAGTTGAATCGGATTTTGACATTTGAATTAAATCTTGATTCACTAATTTCTTAATTGTGTTAAAGTTTACATGACCTAATCTATCATGCCATAAATTAGGACTATCCAACAAGTAAACATAAGAAACAACACTTTTATTCTTCACTTCAGAGCGGATAACATTCATTACATTCATCTTGAAAAGGCCCTTCTCAAGGTAACCTTTTCCAAGAAAAAGACCATTTTTGGTCAGTACAAATTTATCAGATTCAAATGCCAATCTGAAACCGGCCTTACTTAACAAAGCCCCAGAGACTAAGTTTTTGCGGATGTCCGGGACATGCAACACATCCATCAAAGTCAGCTCCTTGCCTGAAGTCATCTTCAGAACAACTCTTCCAATGCCCACAACATTGGAAGTAGCAAAATTTCCCATATAGAGCTTCCTTCCTGAACAGGGAGTGTAGGAAGAGAAACTCTCCTTATTTGCACATATGTGGCTGGTAGCACCGGTGTCTATCCACCACTCTCTTGGATTATCATCCAACTTAGCCACATTGGCTTCAAATACCACAGCTGCAAAGTCAAGCTCCATATCATCAACAATGTTGGCTTGATTCCTGTTGCCTCTCTGGTCTTCCTTCTTCGGGTGCCGGCAATCTTTAGCTAAATGTCCGGGCTTGCCATAGTTGTAGCAAGATCCTTTAAACTTATTCTTGCTACTTGAGCCCCTACTAGCATTTCCAGAATGCTTCCTCTTCTTACTGTTGCTTGTGCTAGCTTCAGCAAGATTAACCTTTACTTCCATCTTCCCTTTGTTAGCCTTAGCTTCAGGCTTGGCCTCATTCTTCCTGTTGTTTTTCTCAATCTAAAGACGAATAACCAGGTCTTCAAGACTCATCTCCTTGCGCTTATGCTTGAGATAGTTCTTGAAGTCCTTCCATGCTGGCGGCAATTTTTCAATGATTGACGCCACTTTAAATGGTTCATTCATAACCATTCCTTCAGCAGTTAACCCATGTAGGATCAACTGAAACTCATCAACATGGCTGGCCACGATCTTTGAGTCAACCATCTTGAAGTCAAGGTACTTGCCAACAACAAACTTCTTTGAACCGGCATCCTCGATTTTTTACTTTCGCTCCAAAGTGTTCCATAACTCTTTGGCCGCCTCCACGAGACATTACACACTGTATAGGCTGTCATCCAGCCCATTCACGATGTAATTCCTACACAAGAAATTACCATAATTCCTACACAAGAAATTACCATGATCCCATGCCCGATCAACCTCCGCTATTGGTTGACGATCGCTCTGCTAATGCCTTTGTAAGTAAACTATCATTAAATGACTTGATTTTGAATATGTAAATTTATTTATGTACCTTACATTGTGTATATGATTATAATTGTTTGTTTTATTTTGACAGACTGCATATCAAGCCGCCGGTTGCTCCGAAGGAACGCCTCCGTGGCGAGCCCCGTCCACTTCGTGCTCGATGTTTGGAACTTCGGTCACCTCGAGGGACATCGAAAGAGAGGAGGCTCGAGTGTTAGGGATGGGGATTACGGCGGCAATGCTGTCGACGTCGATCGGCCGTCGGCGAAATGTTGCCAGACCACGTTTCATGATCCGAGGGTCGACGGTCTGCCGGCAGCTGCGTTGGATGAGGAGAGACGTGAGCGGCAAAGCTTGCGGAGGCTTTGGCGGTTCGGACGCAGGATGCGGAGAGGCGATCGGCGTCGTATGCGAAACGAAAGACAATTGGCGCTGTTGATGGCTCGTTTCGACCAGGACCCCCAGGGTAATTTCCGGCCTCCCCCGAGTTGATATTTGAGATATTTGGCGCTGTTGATGGCTCGTTTAGACTTTTTTGTACTATTTTATACTTGTTTGTAAACATTTGAGATATTTTATACCCGCGGGAGCCCCTCCCCCCCTCCATACCCCCTCCCCCCTCTCCCCCCTCCATACCCCCTCCCTCCTCTCCCCCCTCCCCCCCCTCTCCCCCTCCCCCCTCTCCCCCTCCCGATTTGGTACGGTGATATTTAGTCTTTATTTGGTACGCTGATATTTGATTTTTAGTTTTTATAGTTTTAGTTTTATAAATTGAATTGTTATATCAGGTACAAAAAATTTTGGTTTATTGATATTTTAAATTATTTTTTTAATTTATTTGAAGTCAGACAATATTAATATTCCGTCGGCTGATAATTTATTTCAATTAATTTTAATTACAGCGACGGAAATTTCCGCCTCTATATTAATTAATTTTTAATTTAATTTTTGATTATAGCGCGGAAATTTCCGTCGACTGTAATAAAAATTAAATTAAAATAAAATTAATTTCGACGGCGAAATTACCGTAAATTTAGAATTATTTTATTTTAATTTAATTTTGAATTTCAGCGGCGAAAATTTCCGTCATTGTAATAAAAATTAAATTAAATTAAAATAATTTCAGACGGTAATTTCATCGTATTGAAAATTAATTTATTTTAATTTAATTTTTATTATAGCGACGGAAATTTCCGCCGCCGAAATTAATTTAATTTAATTAATTTTATTATAGCGACGGAAATTTCCGCTCATTTAGAATGAAAATTTAATTAAATTAAATTGATTTAACGGCGGAAATTTCCGTCATTGAATCATTAAAATCACCTATTAATTAAATTCCGTCGGTAAAATAAAAAAATAGCGTAAAAATTGACCCGTCGGAGCCTTTGCTGCGACGGGTACAGTAGAGCGGACCTGACGGAATTTTTCCGCCGGTGTTTATATTTAGCGACGGAAATTTAATTTTAGCGACGAAAATTTCCGTCGCTAAAACACCTTTTTCTGGTAGTGATGCCTCTTTGGCAATCCTCTTTTGATGGTAGGGATCGTCAATTGGTATAGCAGGGGGAACATCCTTTAGGAACTTCTGCAGACTGAGGGTGGTCAAGTAAAACAACATTTTTTGCTGCCATCTCTTGAAGTCCGCCCCAGTGAACTTGGCAGATTTCTCACCATGTACCGGGTGAGTTGGAGTAGGAGCAGGTGCAACATTCCGATTAGTTGCATCAACGGTCGGGTCGGGAGTAGCCCCAGAAGACTGGGAGGTATTGGTTTCGTTCACCATCTCTTAAGAAACGTAGAATACTTCTTACGATTGTTAGGAAACTTAACAGAAAATGTAACGGCTTCTTAAAAGATAACGAAAAAACTAACAGACAGAATAACAAACTGAAAATTAAGTCGAGGCTTGTGTTTGACACAATCTCCGTAGGAAGTATTGCCCCGCACTGGTGCTGACGGTACTCTGACAATCTCCTCGTAAGATGCAACGACTTTACAATCGTTAGTAGAAGCACTTCAAACTAACGACTTCGGCAAACAAACTAACTGTTTGGAACTTCTGGACTTGAAAGGAATATTTATGCTACAATATGCTTTCTCTCTAATTGCTAATGAAATGCTAAATCACTGAATGATCGAATGAATGAAATTGACATTCTGCTGGGGACTATTTATAGATATTGAAGAGTTGGGGTGCCCTTTGGGAATAACCACAATTGGCACCTGGTGGATTTCAGCCGTTGGATCTGATATTGATGGAGGTTGGAGATCTGTTGGACCTGCCATCACCTATTTGAACTGGTTCCTTGAACCATTCGAACCCTTTCGTCCTTGACCTGGTTCATTGAACCTAGACCAGCACCCTTTACTGAATCAGTGTGGACCGAACCCACGGATCTGATCCGTGGTGCAACCATAACCCAGGCGATGACCCATCTTGGAGGGGCCTAGGCCCAACCGTTTAGCCCACGAGACAGCCTTACTGGATCGAACCAGCCGAGCCCAAGCCGAACCGCACCACTGCACCTGAGCCACGAACCTTGATCGATTTTCTAAAAATCAAAGGCTCCAATAGCTCCTAGCAACGATGCGCACGTGCAAGTGCCGCCTAAAACTCCTAATGCGGCCTTGCGGGTGTGGTCCAAATTGAGCTAGTATAAACCTGCACAATTTAGGCTACTCCCTTGCATGGTTAGCCCAATGGTCCACTCAGTTGGCCCAATGAGGAACAAGTTGATGCCTCCTCCTTATTTGCATCCACTTATAAACTTGCTTTACTTTTCATCTCTAAGCAATGTGGGATAACTCTTTCATATCCCATAAACTCTTCATTTTCCCATTTCAAGTTACAATCTTTAGCCATTAATTGGATTTGAGTAAATAAATGCATTTTCTTAATCTACAAAAAATGTAGATTATAATTTTATAACTTATTTCATTTAACAACAAATGAAACCCATTTGAAAATTGGGTCAAAACTTGGTCAAACCTAGTTTCTAAACCCATTTTCAACATAGATAACCTCTGCAAGCATGGGAGAATGAGCCAAGGAAAGTTATGCATAAATGGGAATTTATGCGTAACTCGTGTAAATGAAAAAACCACATGGGAAGACTTGTTCAAAGCTGAAGTTGCTGGATAAAGAATAATACAAACACATAATAGCACGTGGGTACAAGAGATTGAAGCTAGGACTTGAGCTCAAAAAACACGGTTGTTATTTTCAAGGAATTGACCATTTCTTTAGCTACACATGCTCAACTACTCGTCCTACTTATACGAATCAGTTACAAGATGTTACAAGTATTACCCTACAAGCATTTGAAGGCTCTAAATAGGCAAGTGTGCAGACAAGAGCAATATTTCGAGAAAACACACACGACACTTACTTGATAGAAGGTCATATACTCATCGGCTCTATTAGATTATTCATCCCACAAATTCTTTTACACCTTCAATATCATTGTAATTGATTGTCTGTAGTGGCTATTATAGAATTTCGTATTTGATCTTGATAGTTTCTAGTTCTTTATGGTTATATAGATAGGGAACATTTGGTTTATAATCATGTTATATTCACATAAACTCTTCATTTTCCCATTTCAAGTTATAATCTTTAGCCATTAATTTCTCATTCACCCGAAAATGATTTTGAGTAAATAAATGCATTTTCTTAATCTACAACAAATGTAGATTATAATTTTGTACCTTATTTCATTTAACAATAAATGAAACCCATTTGAAAATTGGGTCAAAACTTGGTCAAACCTAGTTTCTAAACCCATTTCCAACATAGATAACCTACAAGCATAGGAGAATGAGCCAAGGAAAGTTATGCATAAATGGGAATTTATGCGTAACTCGTGTTAAATGAAAAAAAAATCACATGGGAAGACACATTGAAAGTGAAGTTGCTTTGGATAAAAAATAATACAAACACATAATAGCACATGGGTACAAGAGATTGAAGTTAGGACTTGAGCTCAAAAAAACACGGTTGTTATTTTCAAGGGATTGACCATTTCTTTAGCTATACATGCTCAACTACTCGTCCTACTTATACGAATCAGTTACAAGATATGTCACAAGTATTACCCTACAAGCATTTGAAGGCTCTAAATAGGCAAGTGTGCAGACAAGAGCAATATTTCGAGAAAACACACACAACTTGCACAATAGAAGATCATATACTCATTGGCTCTATTAGATTATTCATCCCACAAATTCTTTTACACCTTCAATATCATTGTAATTGATTGTGCCGTGGCTATTATAAAATTTCGTATTTAATCTTGTTAGTTTCTAGTTCTTTATGGTTATATAGATAGGGAACATTTGATTTTATAATCATATTATATTGTGAATATAACATCTCGTATAATCGACACATTCAAGTTATATATATTTATATAAATTGAATACAAATTATTTATTGTGTTTATTTTTGCTGCAAAATTTGATTTTTACAAACTGTTTTAAAACTCTGTTGTGTGTGTTACTATAAGTATTATCAGTTGTGTTATTAATTTTTTTTTTAATAACATTTACAAACAAACAAGCTATTGACAATTTCAAAAATATGTCATTTATTACTAGAGAAAGGGAATCATAGAGAAAAAACAACACCCACCCACATTCAAAGTGAAAACCATTGAAAAAAATTTGTTCAATACTCTCTCCGCCAGAAATGATATTTATACTTTTTTTAGTTGTTAATATAAATATACTATGAATAATAATTTAGATTAATTTAGTTATCCTAATAAATATGTAATTTTTTTTTGATATTATTTATAAATGTGTATTAACAAAATGTTTTAGATTTTTATTCGAATAATTAAATTAATATAAAATTATTACTCAAATTATCTATATAGTGATAACAAAATAAATGAAAAGATTATTTTGAAACGACAGAGAGAGTAACAAATAAGGGGATTTTTGCTCCAGCGCCTCTTAACTCTAGTTCGCACCATCCGACGATCACGATTGTGCCATCTCGATTTACTTTTGTACTCAACAATCAAAATTTGTCAATCTCTATAGGACCAGCCCGACAAATTTTTAAGTCGATATCAATCACACACAAAATGAACTCGCCTACGTGTTTGAAAGAAAACCAGAAGGATTAAAGTCAATTTGGCATGCAAACAAAGCAAAGCAAAAGACCCATTGTCCCAAATAAGGTCCATTAGTTTTGAAGTAGGAAAGAAACAAGGACCCCCAAACCCAAGGACCAAGTTGAGGCTAAAATGAAAGTAATCAATCACTAACCAAGAGATTCGACCGTTTGGACCAAAATGTATGGCTGAGATTATAAAAAGAAAAGTTTTGTGGTTCATAAGATTTGAGATGACCTTATCTAAAGGGTTAAAGAGTTGGCCCACTCTTCTTGAAATTGTTGTTACTTTGAAGAAGATAAGGTGATGGAACAATGAAACAAAGGCCCACAACCACAACCATTTAGTTGTCTAACAATGTTGTTGATGGACTTTTGTCAGTATGGACCCTACTCCTATTTTTAAGTTAAATAGGTCACTTGTTGGCCCCCACTCAATTTAGGAGAGAATATTGCTTCTTTTTTTTTTTTTTTTTTTTTTTTTTTTTTTTTTTTTTTTTTTTTTTTTTTTATATCCAGGTTCAGTTTCGTCGACCAAGTGCCAGGCGCCGTCAGCGGCCTCAGTCTTTGGCGAGAGGTAAATCGCGGATATGCGAGTTGATCGGGGTGGCGTGCCTTTATCTCCCGATCCCAAAGAGACCCTTCTTCATGACAACATCAGCGATAAATTATTCTAAAATTTGTTTTACAAATTCAAACTCTCACGCTGAGGTAGGAGAGAATATTGCTTGCAATTATGTTACAATGTTGTACCCTATAAAAAAATTGTACCAAAATAAAATAAAATAAAATAATGTTACAATGTGAGTGTGACAAACATGGCATTGAGACCAAAGTTTTGTACTCCCTCCCCAAATTTCTGATTTGACAGTGCTACAAACGTGTGATCAAAATATTTGCAACAATTTTATAGGCAAAATTATTTACTAAACAATGTAACTTTTTTATTACAAAATGTAAAATATTTTATATCAAATCTAAACTATATCATTTAGTGATTTATGTCAAAATATAAAAAGTATTATTCATGCGCTACGAAGAATATTTATCTTTTGGAATTGAAGTTGACATAGTACTTCTTTTTCTGAATAATAGTTTTAATTTGATTTTTGATAATTAATGTGATCAAAATATTGCAAAACCATTTATCCTTTATGAATTTCTAAAAATTATTATTGATTTATTATAAAAATACTATTAATAATAAAAAATTTAAAACTTTTGTGAGAATAATAAAAAAATTATATAAAAATTGGTAAAAGTGAATTTGAGTTGATTACTAAATTACAATCCGACTATTGTTCGGAACAGAGAGTGTATCCAATAATTCCTCCGTTAACACGTGAGTGAAAACCAAAATTTTGGACACAATAATTAAAAAAATTGGAGGAGATGTTGTGATTATAAAAAGTAAAATAGGAAAGAGAATGAATGAGAGCAATAGTAAGTAAATTGTTGTTGTGAGTATGAAAAGTAATTTCATTAACTATCTACTCCCTCCGTCCCATTAGTAGTAACACACTTACTATTCATGCGTAGATTAAGAAAAAAATTAATGATATAAATGTTGTGAGTGTAAAAGTAAAATAGGAGAGAGAATGAGTGGAGGGAATAGTAAATTATAATGGTGTTGTGAGTATTAAAATAATGTAGGAGAGAGAATGAGTGGAGGGAATAGTGATAAAAACTTTTCTTTTTAGGAAGTGTGTGGTTTGTAGTGGGACGTCCAAAAAGAAAAGTGTGTGACTTGTAATGGGAAGGAGGGAGTATATTATAATAAAGCTAAAAAATAACTTCATATTGACTTTATACAAACGATTAATAACTTCATATTATAAATTAATAACTTCAGATTAATTTATAACCGTCCTCATCCTACGACTATTATTAAACGATTTATTTCTTTTCAATTTCGATCGTTGGATTATTTTTCAGTAACTCTAATTTAAGGACTGAAAGTGGGCAGTTTCTCTTTATTCATTTTTTTTTAATTTTTTTACTTTAATATTACAATGACACGCAAATCAAAAGAAAATATTGCTTTACAATTTAATATACCGAAAAAAAATTCAACCTCTATTAATGTCTATACTACTTTTAGTCCATTCATAATATTTATTTTGAATGTTTTTTTGCCTAGATATTTAGGTAACCCTAATGATATTTTATTTTTATTATTAATGTTGTGATATAGTATATGTGTTTTAGTATTGATTGTACTACATAAATCATACAGTTCAATTATTACTATATTTATTATGTGTAAACATAGTAATATTAATGTTGATGTAATATTTTATTTTCAAGTTTGGACGAAATGGGTTTTTGGTTTCACTAAACAAATGATCTCATATAATATACTCCTCGTCCCATTACAATGATAACAACTTGATTTTTTTGGTCATGAGTCAATTTTTTACCATAATTTTATGAATATATAGATATCTTTACCAATTCTAAAAGTTATTATTGATAGCATTTCTAAAGGTAAAATAAGAGCAATTTTTAGAATTGCATAGAGATATCTAGATATTTATAAAATTATGATAAAAAATTGACTCAGTTGAACAAAAAGTTCAAATCATTACCATTGTAATGAGACGGAGGGAGTATATTATATGTCTATCAATAAAAAGAGTCCAAGACAATTCTTTGTACATAGTTAGACTTATGATTAAAAAAATCTTTTTTTCTGTTATTACCAATTATATCGCATTGTCATGGGTGACAAATATGAATGGATTAAGTATTTTGTTGGGCAAGGGTGAAATCGTAAGTGATTGTTATACACATTAATAATATTGTATTTATAGAAAATAATTTATTTTTTTAACAATTGATGAGCCCGAATCTACTGGATCGGGCCCGCGCTCGGTCTAGTCCAAGGAACCAGTGACGTGGCAGTTCCTAGACCGCTGGGGGGGGAAGACCGCGGACAGATAGGCCCTTGAGGTCAAGATCGCGTCCCTCCCCGCATTAATCCTATCAAAGACCGAGGGATCTGACCGCCGCTATATTCGTGCCCGCACGGCCAGCGACCGTTGGGTCCGTGCCCGCAGATTGAATGTCCGCGGGGACCGCGGCTTGGCCGTAGGCATGCCAGCATCAACCATGCTCGCGTCATATATCTTTGGCTCCGGCCGCAATGTTGGCCGCGGGCACATGCCTGCCTCAGGTTAATGTCAAGCCTTACCGAGCAAGTTAGCTTCACGCTCTCGACAGCCGCTTGCCGAAGCTCCCCATCACGCATTCAATGCGGCTCGATCAGGCGCCTACTTATTCCATTTAATGCTCTAAGCCGGCTACACGGCTCATGTCCCTTTCGGCCATGTCCCTTGGGCGGTCGGTGTTCCCTCACAGCCGGGGACCAATTAGGCTGCGGATACGCGTAAAGTGGTCAAATACCAAAGTGCCCACTTAGGGAAGTGATCTCGTGCTTACCTCAACAAGCACCATTGCATTGCCTATAAATAGAAGGCCTTTACCCCCTTGGGCAAGGTAAGTTCCATATACAATTGAGTAAGCTCTTTTTACTCTCTAAACCACACACAGCACTCCAAAGGTATTCAAAGCCTTATTACTCGGTATTCTTACTCTCACACCCGAGGGCTGAGTTGGAGTAACATCCAACTTTGACCTTAACGGTGCTTGTTTGTGTTGTGATCTAGGTACATCAAACCAATAAATATATCCTAGCCAGATATCCTTGAACCGCTCCCGACCCCAAAAGCGTGGCGTCATCGGTGGTTCCATTGCCGGAAACCGACTTTCTTTCCGTTTTCTCGTTAAAAATCTTTTTGTTTTCAAGGCACCTCACGTGTCCTAAACAAATCCAGTGCCGAAAGGCTCTTCTTTTTACATCACTAAGTTTTCCCGTTTAAAACTTTTTTTTTCAACACACCTTGTAGTCTAAACAACCGCAATCCGTCAAAAGACACTTCTTTTCGCTTATTTTCGCCTTTACGAGACATGTCTCAGAATTACGAAAAATCTTTGGTCATTTGACCACAGAGGAGGAGAACCAAGCCGAACCCTCCACCATCAATAGGGAAAGGCAAACCAACTCTCATTTTCAACGAGATGGGGGCCCATTCTCGGCCTCAAAATCCCGGCACAACGAGTTCTACGCCTAGGTTAACCGAGGAAGCCCGTCTTTGAGAAAGCCCAGGCCCTACTAAACAATAGCCCAAAAACTCCCCAAGCTCACGTAAAAAACACCACTCTAACCACCCCACTTTCCCAGAGCAAATCCCGAGAAGGAAGGAAATCCTAGCCTCCAAGTCAGGCGAGTCGCGGAGGCCATGGCCATCAACGACGCGGAGATGGAAATGTTTGAAATAGAGGCCAATGGAGGGCTACGGTTCCCTCAAGGGTCACAAAGGTTCTCCCCAACGAGCTCCCGCTAACTCGCTTGCTAGTCAAGCCGTGGGGGCAAACCGGGTTGAACCGGCCCTTGGCGCGGACGGCCGGCCGGCGGAGCGTGGTGCGTGTAGAGGATAGCGAGGAAATGGGGGAAGAGGCACGGTCAAACCGCCGTGCAAGAGTCCAAAGCCGGACCCTTGGCTCAGGCCAAGGAGAAGGCCGTGGCTCCACGAGCTAAAGCGAAGGTTGATGATCGGAACCCGAGTTTGTAGAATTCATGCGAAGATGTGGGAAACCCATCGAAGGCGCCCGAAGTGTGGCCGCACCATGGACGCCTTCAGCGATAAAATTGCGCGGGTGAAATTACTCAGATCCGAGAAAGGCTTCACAGCCCCGGCATCTGGCAATCTTTCGCGTTGGAGCGGCTGTTCGTCTCGCCGTTTTTGTTTTTGTAGAGTCGCCACGCCGTTTTATTAAGCCCAAACATTGAAAAAGGGCATCGGTTTAAAGATAATTTTAAACCGTTTTTGTGTGATGAGATTTTTTTGAGTTCGGAGGTCGAGATGACTCCCAGGGAAGAGAATATTAGAATATTAGAGCTCACCGAGTAGCCTCGTAAAACGAGTCTTTCGGATACCTAATATCCTTTAAATGTTGTGTGTGTGTGTGTGTGCTTTTTTAAAAATGCATCTTTGTATCGGATGTCTACATTGTATGCTATGTATGGAAATGTATTGAAATAGTGTAGGAAGGAAGCCTTACCAATGTTGGTTCGTGTCTGTCTTGGCCGGGAATGTAGTGTTTCGAGAGTCGGAGTAGCGTTCCAGACGGACGGATGGGATTGCTTCGGGAGGGACCGGTTGCTCTGCCGGACGGAGTTTCGGGCGTGAGTTGAGGTTGTAGGCTGCGTTCGGGCGGAGGTTCGGCGTGCGTGGGATCACGTGGGATCACTCGGGCGAGAGGTTCGGCGTGCGTTGTGGTGGCGAGTCAGCTCGGGCGAGGATTTCGGCGTGGTTTGGGATCGTCGGTTTGACTCGGAAAGAGCCGGGACAGGTGGAAAGACCGAGCGAGGCCTCGGAGTACCACGAGGGCCTCAGAGTACCTCGAGAGTGCCTCGGGGCGCGCGGGAGCGTCTCGGGAGCGCTCGGGGAGGCTTCGGAGCACCACAAGGGAGCTCGGAAGGCCTCGGAAGGATCCGAAAGGGGCGGGAGTGCCTCGAGAGGACTTAGAGGGGAATCCGAGAAGGCTAAGGGAGGAAGAGAGAAGAGGGAGGTGTGTG
The DNA here is from genome assembly GCA_022495995.1 of Adenophora triphylla var. japonica. Lineage (NCBI taxonomy): Eukaryota > Viridiplantae > Streptophyta > Magnoliopsida > Asterales > Campanulaceae > Adenophora > Adenophora triphylla. Next base: position 5,263 of record JAFEMH010007208.1, on the reverse strand, counting down.
AAAATGAGGAGGGGGAGCCCTCTATTTATAGTAAAAATTTCGGAGCAAAGAGGTCCGTACGGACCTTGCTTAGTTTATCCGAGAATTTTGGATTTCCTCGATTTGAGGAATGCTGCAATGATGGTGAATATTAGGAATGATGGTGTTTCTGAGCAATAAGGTCCGTACGGACCATCTTGCATCGAAGAGAGGTCCGTGCGGACCAACTCTGCGAGGAAGTAATCATTTTCCCGGGATTTGAGGAATATTGTGGACTTTAAGGGGATTTAGTAATCATTGAAACAAAGAGGTCCGTACGGACCTTAATTGCTTTTCGATTTCTGAAAATTCCCAAAAGGTCCTTTTGTCCCTTTTTATCCCAGAAAGGCTCCTCCCTTGGTTTGGTTGGGGGTTTGATAGGGTTTTGAGAGGGTTTTGAGTGCCGAGAGGTCTCGAGGCTGCGTTGATGAGTCTGCGGTGTTTCCGGGTGTTTGAAAGGGGTGATCAGTTGGGGTACTTACGAAGCCCCTCGACAGCGTCACTTATGAAAGAAGTGGGGTCGCCAGATAAGATAAGGGTCCTAATCTGGATCGCGTGCTTTGGGAGAGGAAGTGGCCAGTGAGGGTCAATGTGAGGACGTGGTGGTGTCCTTTTGTGTGACCGCATGGAGTCAATAGGTGGACCTGTGATAGGATTCCTCACGTATTCTGGCGGGAATCAAGCACAGTCGTAGTTCGGAGGTCGTGAATTTGTGAGTGTATGTGGGCGTGGTGGTGCCACGAAGTGTCGTGTGACCGCCGAGGTCGAGTGGTAAGGACGTGGTGGTGTCCTAAGATGTGGTGACCGCGAGGTCAATTGTGAGGACGTGGTGGTGTCCTAGGATGGAAATTTTACGATTTTCCTAATCGGGTGGTTTAAGGCCTTAGGGCGGAGATAGAGTGAGGACTTGAATCGTCTTCGGATTGCGGTTGGTGCCACACTGGAGAGACTTTGAATCGTCATCGACGGCGGTTGGTGCCACTGGGAGGACTTTGAATCGTCTTGGCGGCGGTTGGTGCCACGCTGGAGGACTTTGAAATCGTCTTCTGGCGGCGGTTGGTGCCACGCGGGAGGACTTTGAATCGTCTCTGGAGGCGGTTGATGCCACGCTGGAGGACTTTGAATCGTCATCTCGACGGCGGTTAGTGCCACGTTGGAGGACTTTGAATCGTCTTGGCGGCGGTTGATGTAATGCGGAGGACTTTGAATCGTCTTCTAGCCGCAGTTGATGTAATGCGCGAGGACTTTGAATCGTCTTCTGGCGGCGGTTTGATGTAATGCGCGAGGACTTTGAATCGTCTTCTAGCCGCAGTTGATGTAATGCGCGAGGACTTTGAATCGTCTTCTAGCCGCATTTGTGGAGGCGTGGCTGCCTTGTGCTTCGAGAGGCATAGATGCCTTTGTGTTTTTGCATGTTGAGTAGAAGGTTGGACTTACGATGGCTGCCGGTGCTTGACTTTGCCAGTTGAAGTGGGCAAGGATGACGGCCAGGTGATTGCTTCCCATTTGGCGTTTCGGAGGCGCTTCGTGCCTTGGGACTTGTACTCGGAGGTGTTGGCTCCTTCTTGTGCTTGTTTTGCCGTTGAGTGGGCAAGGATGATGGTCAGTCTTTGAGGATATGCGATCTTGCATGACTTCCCTTTGACTTGTTGGGGAGGAGCTCGGGCTTACTTTGATGGCGGTGCTTGCGTTGCTGCCGTTGGTGAAGTGGCGAGGACCGGTTTTACGTTGATGGCCGGTGCTTGAATTGTTGGGGATGCGTGACCTTGTAGGGGCCCTTTCTGTTGGGAAGATGACTTCGGACCTCCTTTGAGGAGCCGGTGGTTGAAGTTGTCGTTGAGCGTTTGGAGCGTCTTGTGCCTTGATATTTGTCTTTGGGAGAGTGTTGGCTCCTTCTTGAATTGCCGTCGGGCGTCTTGGGCGTCTCGTTCCTTAGGAATCGTCTTTGGGAGGTGTTGGCTCCTTCTTGAATTGCCGTTGAGCGGGCGGTGGTTGAATTGCCGTTGGGTAGGCGAGACCGGTCTTACGTTGATGGCCGCGTCGAGTGGTTGGAATTGGCTACCGTTGATGCCGTTATAGGCGAGACCGGTCTTACGCTTGACGGCCGGTGGTTGAATTGCCGTTGAAGTGGGCGAAGACCGGTCTTACGGCGACGGCCGTGGTTGAATTGCCGTTGAAGTGGCGAGACCGGTCTTACGCTTGGCCGTGGATTGAATTGCCGTTGAAGTGGCGGGAGACCGGTCTTACGTTGACGGCCGGTGGATTGAATTGCCGTTGAAGTGGCGAGACCGGTCTTACGGCGGCGGCCGGTGGTTGAATTGCCGTTGAAGTGGGCGGGCCCGGTCTTACGACGGCCGGTGGTTGAATTGCCGTTGAAGTGGCGGGCCGGTCTTACGGACGGCCGTGGATTGAGTTGAAGTGGCGAGACCGGTCTTACGGCGACGGTGGTTTAATTGCCGTTGAAGTGGCGAGACCGGTCTTGCCGACGGCAGTGGTTGGTGCCGTTGAAGTAGGCGAGGACCGGTCTTACGGCGACGGCCGGTGGTTGAATTGAAGGGTTAGGGACCATTACGCACTTGGATTTCTTTGGAAAAAGCCTTAGGACGGCCGGGGGCAAAGATTATAAGGGCGGGGAAAGTAATTTGGCCACCCTCTTGCAAAGAGGTCCGTGCGGATCAACACAGTTGCAAAGAGGTCGATACGGACCACTTTGATTTTTACGATTCCCAGTTTTGTGGGCTTAAATTAGAGGCTCCTCTTCCATTTCCCATTTCCGGTCGTGAACCGGCGAGAGAGAAAGAGAGAAAACTCCATTTTTGTCCAAAATCTTCCATTTTCTTAGCTTGAATTGCTTGCAATGGCGGAGGGATCTCGAAGGAGTCGTCGTCAATTGATCGGGAAGTGGTTGAGCAACGAATGGAGCTCCAAAGGAATTGGATTTCGTTCGTTCCATCTTCGAAGAACCCGGATGTTTTGTATCGAATCCGGAGGTGCACAATCGTCGCTCCATGAACGTCGGGGAGGTAAGAAATACGTTCGTTTTGATTTCCCTGCTTTCGAATTTTTGAATGCTAGAACTAGGTTTTAGTTTTCGCTTTTTTTTTTTTTTTTTTTGAATTTTTGTTATTATTTTATGCCTTTTTGTGAAATTCTTGATGAATTGTTTGAAAATGGACATGTAAAAATTATGGGTATGTGTATTTTGTGCAGAAATGTGTAGATTAGCTTTTATTTGTGAAAATAAAGTGCTTCTCTAATGAAAATGCATGCTTTGGTGTGTTGTACCAGTATGCTATTTATGTATGTACATTATGAGAAAAATTATCGTGTAGTGATAATTTTGTGAAAAAATGTGACATGTGCCGTGTTTTGTGACGGGTGATATGTGAAAGTGTGTGCCGTGTAGGGACGGATTTTTTTTTTTTTTTTTTTTTTTGAAAAATGTGTTATGAAAATGTCGTGCCGTGTGTGCCATGTTCTTGGGTGACGGACTTTGTGGGAAAATATGTGCAATATGTGCCGTGTTTGGGACGGATTTTCTTTTGAAAAGGTGTCATGTAGGGTTTAATCCCCCCCTTTTTCTTTTGAGAAAATGTGTACGGTGGGTGCCGTGTTTTGTGACGGGTTTGCATGGAAAAAATTATATGTATAATGTATGTGAAAATTATGTGCATTATATGTGCCGTGTTTTGTGACGGGTTATATGTGCCTTTGTTTTATATTAAATCTTTGTGATTGGCGTACCTTTCTTGTGTTTACACACGGGATGCGGGAGCTTATGGCAGGAAGGCGAGAGGATGAAGACTCGGGGATCGCTCGAGTACATTGTTGAAGCTATGGCGGCGGATGCTGATATTTCCGTGGACGGTAGGCCGAGTCCCAGGAGGCTGGTTTATGCTTGGCACAGGTGTGTTCGTTGAGAACACAGTGGAGTGTCGACACGAGGAAGAACAAGAGTGTCTTCCTTGGTTTATCGAGTATTGGTGGGATACCACCCACACCTTCCACTGGTGGGGCGAGGTGGCGGTGATGCCATGCCGATTTTGCTGCGATTACCGGGCTTTCCTTGAAGGAGGGCCGGTGCGGTGGAGAGACATGATCTACGATGTGGTGCTGACCGAGCTGCTTGGGCTTTGAGCCTCGTCCTCGCAGGGGCACAGGCATCTTGTATAGTGACGTGGAGGCGAAGATCACGGCCAGTATGTAGGGCCTACATCCGGGTACCGGTCGGGTGGCAATGGCGGAGCTTGGCGCGCTCCTTCTTGTGGTATGCTTGTCAGAGACTTTGTTCTCGAACCACGCGACCGCGGCTCCACTTTGCTCTGTTGGAGAGCTTGACTGATCTGGATAGGAGTAACGACATTGCTTGGGGCGAGGCGAGGCTTGGCTGAGCTCTACTTCTCCTTGGACCGGTTTAGCGAGAGGGTAGCCCGGTTCGTTGGCCTGTTTTGACTTTGCTCTGGAGGTATGAGTTTATTCTGTTTTTGATTTAGCAACTTGTCTTTTCTCCATTTTCTTTTGCCTTGAGCCTTCTCTGTTTTTGTCACGAGTGTGGTTTTATGAGGTTTTCCGGTGCTTCCCGTGGGATAGAATCCTGGGGCGTGCTGCGTACCCTGCTATGCTGGGCTGGGCTGCATACGGCGGAAGAGGAGGACCAGCCGGGAAGCTCACCATCGCCTACTGGGGATGTGCAGGAGCGTGCGGAGAGGGGATAGCCGGAGAGGTTCGTCTTGTTCCCATGGGCTCGGTATGAGAGGGGATGAGTTTGAGGGGGCTCCCGAGGTGACAGCGCGGCGGAAGATCTTTGCGGGGCTTGACTGTGTTATGACATCTGGGGAAGCGGGTCTTCTAAGCAGCATGGCCCCGGTGTGCTTCCCGTGGCTCAGGGACCCTCCCTTTAGGATGCTTGATTCCGGGACATGGATGTGCTCGACTTTGAGAGAGTACCTTGGCGGTGTCGGCGCCGAGGAGTTCATTTTGTATGGAGAGGAGTACGGGGCCTTCGTGAGGAGGAAGGCGAGGACGCCGCAGGTACTGGCGAGGAGAGAGAGGCGGCCGCGAGCTCCCGAGAGGTTCGATGCGGGGCCGGATTTCACGTACGTCCGCGGGGACGGATCGAGGAGGAGGGTGTACGTATGCCCGTTCGGAGCGAGCTCTGCTTGCATACGAGTGGACCCCGATAGATCGGTGAGTGTGCTTACTCTTTTCCATCTTGGCATCTTTCTGTATTTTTCTCTTTTGTTGT
>JAFEMH010007207.1:0-98551 GCA_022495995.1 Adenophora triphylla var. japonica | reverse complement strand
GTGATAATGTAACATGTAATGCATTTAGCTTGGTTGAATAACTTTATTTTTATGTTCCTTGAGGTGTCGGGATCAAATCACCCACACGATTTTCATGGAAATTTGAAGCTTGGCTCCGCTCTTGTTAACTTTCTCTTCTTTCCTTTTACTTATTTCTTAAAAATTTACTTTTATTTTTTTATTTTCTCTTATTTTATTACCAAAACTTAATTATTGTGTATTGTTTTTTATACGTATATATTAAGGGCATCATATTCACATTTGGCACAAATGGCCTCTAAAAATATTGGAGACGGGCCCGATAAACCACTTCAACAAACACTACCGACGCCAATACATCATAATTCAATATAAAACCCGAAATTTATCATATATGCAAAGTGGAAACAAAAGGCAAAGTTTCAAAATTCCTACAACCCCGAAAGAATCAGAAGCTAGGATTGTTACCACTTCGCGAGATAATTACAGTGTACGCTTGTGCACACAAGTGCCTACACAACACTTTAAACAACTTTTTTTCCGTAAAATTAATTTAAAAAGAACAGAATATTTATGCAGTGGGAATAATTAAAACTTCAAAGCAAGAAACTTCTCCTGAAACCTTTTCATACAACTACAACTCTTTTTTTTTTTCACTACTCACACACACACACACACACACATGCACACGCACGAACGCGCCTAGCAGAGAATAAATCTTAGGGAGAGAAAGCCTTTCCTGCTAACTTTTTGGGGGATCGAACCCATTTACCTCCATGTTGCAAGATGTATAACAAACCAATACAATGAAAAGGAAAACAATCTACGAAAGACCAAAATGAGTTCTAACCCCTAGAACTACTAAACACGAAAGCAATTTCTTGAAGAAACAATCTATGATCTTCAAAGATACAAGAACCAGAAAGAACTCTCAAGGATTTCTTTCTCAAAAGCTCGGTGCAAACTCTTGTCAAAAATCGGTACTTAAAATGAAGAAGACGTAGTCTTCTATTTATATTGCGGTCAATGACTCCTTGATTGACAAAGAGTCAATCTTCTCCTTGCAATCCGAAAATCAAATCTTCTTTCCTTATCTCCAAAAGACCTTCCTTCCTGGGACTTTACTCTAAAATACAAAACTCTAACTAAATATAAACTCCGTTAGGCTTGTTAGTATCTATATATTAATTAACAATGTTAATCCTAATCTATTTATGTAATAAATACACTAATATAAATATCGAATCACAAAGATATTAAGAAAGAATCTGAAGAGTACTTTGTACTCTCTTCCCCCAAATCTCCCCCTATCTTGGTGGTTCTCGATCCAAAAATCCCGCAAAACAAATTGTTAAGTCCAAAAACAAAACATTACTAAATTTTTAGCTACTAAGAATTTCTGAAATCATAGTTATTACAAACCAAAAAGTTAAAGCAAACGTGTTCACGTATCAAATGACGCTGTTGGCTTTTGTATTGGCTTCATCTTCCACATCTTCTTCAATATCAAAATGTAAATCTTCAGCTTCAGTTGTTCCCTTTACAGCTTCAGCTCCCCCTGCATTCGATCCTTCTCCACCTATTTTGGAATAACCAAAAAGTATGTCCTCTAATTCAGCCACACTTTTCTTCAAGCCAGCCACCAAAAGTAGTTTACCTTCAATCTCAGCTTCTTGGGTGATAATATGAGCTCGGAGGAGAGCAATCTGGGTCTGAATAGAGTTTCTGTCTGAGGGTACATCAGTTGTGTGTAAAGTTGTGTGCACAGCTGGATAAGCATGTTACTGCACAGATGATGTAGGAGGAGGGACAACACCAAATTTTGCAAGATCATCAACCCTGGCTTGATCATGCAAGGTTTTGGGGACCTTGAATTGTTCAGCAATAATTGACACAACATCACCAGGAATATCCTCGACCCCTTGGTCCTTAAGCATGGCATATATAAAACTGGGGTGAGGATAGGCATAGGACGTGTTCGAACTCTCAGCAAAACTCAGAACAGACTCAAAGTTGGCTTTCCCCAAATTGAATTTATTCTCTGCAATCCTAAACAAGAACAAGATTTGATCTTTGGTGATCGAGGAGGAGTTGGAAGTTGGCAACCAGTTGGAACGCATAATATGGTGCAAAAACACAATGGCTTTGGTCAATAGGGTTGTCCTAAACCCATCCACCCATTTTGGAACCTTTCCCCCTGTCACCATTCGAACTGCCTCATCATAATCACTGGGTAACAAATCAATGAGGGTATTAGGGGTGCCAAGGAAGGCATTAATGCTTTCAGGACAGAACAATACAAGTTGATCTCTCACAAACACTTTTCCAAAATTTGGAGACCTATCAACCCCAATATCACAGCTTAAATTTGCAAAAAATTCTAGGACTAGTGATCTGGAATAGGGGATAGGATAATCCAAAGAAAAATCTAGGCTTCTCTCAGAAAAGAATTTTTCAAACCCCAGTTTTTCAAATACCTCAAAATCCCTCTTCTTTTCGACAACAAACGCCCGATGAAAATTCTTTGAAAAACGGCTTTCAGCCTCAGAAGTATAAAAGCAGGAGTTGTGTACTTTGTTCAGATTGTATGGAGAGGAAGAAATATGAACAGAGGACTTACGAGTTCGAGTAGTGGTTTTAGCAATGGTGCTGCCACTAGCATGAGTTGTGCGCACAATAGAGAGCATAACGGGTTGTGCGGGTTTTTTCTTGCTCTGAATTTTGAGTCACTGATTGTATCTTCAGAGCCCAATGAAGCATCGGCATCACTCGAATCGTCAAAATGAGACGATGAACCTTCCTCTGTCAGGACCGGAGCTGCGTCTTTCCTTGTAGAGCTTCTGGTTTGTCTTTTCAAAATACTCTCCCCTGAACAGTTGCCAGAATGATCGCCTGAACCCTAGCCGAACTAACAATATTTTTCACCGTAGAATTCTTTTTGATCAGTGTTACAATCGGTTGACCGTCTTCATTAAATCCAACAGTTGGGGATGATTCTTGAGACAGTTCATTCTCATCAGAGGAATCATGCAATATCAACTTTTGCCTTGCACTAGCGGGTTTTGCCTTTGGGGTTTTCAACACCTTAAAAACCTGCTTAGGACCGGCTGCGGTTTTGGCCCTTTAGAAAATGGCCGATTTTTCAGAATCGATCAGCCGGTGAGAATGCCTAGTACCAGGCAGTGGAGGGAGACGGGAGGCATGCACGGCTGATAGAACAACTTGGTCTCCACGTTGATGGTCGATTGCGGTTGATCGAGGGAGCCCACGTCGATTGGACGGTCAGATTGTGGCTCATTGATAAGGTCTACAACTGTGGCATTGAGACAGGATTTCGCTGGAGTAGAGACTGAGGATCCCATTGAAGATTTCCTGAAACAGTTAGTATAGAGAGAATACCGGGTAGATAGAGAATCAGAAGAGAGAGAGAGAAAGTTGTGAGGAGAGTTGTGATTTGACTTGTTTGAACAACACTTAAAGGCACAACATTTAATGGGAGATAATGATCACATACCTTGGAAATTGGAATACAAGATGGAGAAGGAACCATGTGATGGTAGAGTTTTATTTGCACCTTTGGAATTCCATAATCATAATGGATTAGGGATTAAACATTGAAATACATTCCATATTTTGTGACATGATTTACTTTCCTTAATCAAAATGGAACATTTCCTTGATTGATCAACCTCCCAAACCGTCTCCTTTGACAGCTAGAACTTCTCAAACACCACAAGATAGGATTATCATTGAACACAATAGAAGTATTAGGTCAAGAAACATAAGTAACAAACAAAAATTTGATCATATTTTTACCAAGAATTTTGAAATGACCTATTTTTGAACATTATGCCTATTATGAGGAACTATGCACACACAGTGAAGATTTTGATCTCAATAAATTGTAACATGGTATGATTAGATTACATATTGACCAAACTTGACCAAAAAGTATTCGATGAGATTACCCTCAATCATGTAGCCTCTAGAATGTCTCCATATTAGGCATTGAATCAGTTACTGAGAAGCTATTCACTCTCACACCATAGTGGTTGCCCAAACTTGTATCCCAAGTGATGCAATAATAAGGCATTGGCATTGAGCACATGAGTGGAAGCTTCAAAATAAATGGAGCCATCTTATTTTTCTCAGTGACCTTAGATTAGACACCCACTCCATGATAGATATCAAAAGATTATTTTAATAAGGGAATTTTATCACCAAGTTAGGAGGGGTCTCACATTCAAGAGTCAAGTAGTGTCAATATAGAAAAATAATCAAGTGATCACAAGAGATAATCGTGCAATGAATGAATGTAGGAGTTATAACTACCCTTTTTTTTGAGTGTTTTCTGTAATATACAATTATACAGAGATGCAGGCAGTTGTCTGCACAGTTGTGCAGTCACCTGTGATCACACAATCGAGAGAATTCTTAAGGAAAGAAAATCTCTCAAAATCCAAAGCCTTGGTAAATATATCAGCAAGTTGATCTGTTGTTTCAACATGTTCAAGAGTAATAATTCTTTGTTCAACAAGATCTCTTATAAAGTGGTGCCTAATATCTATGTGCTTTGTACGGGAGTGTTGAACAGGATTCTTAGCAATATCCTTGGCACTCATGTTATCACAAAATACAGTTAGGGTTTCACTTTTCAATCCATAATCCTTTATCATTTGGTTCATCCACAACAATTGGGTACAACAACTACCTACTGCCACATATTCTGATTCAGCAGTAGATAAAGAAACACAATTTTGTTTCTTACTAAATCAAGACACAAGATTATTCCCTAAATAGAAACACCCTCCAGTGGTGCTCTTTCTATCATCCGTATTTCCAGCCCAGTCGGAATCACTAAATCCCACCAAGTTTGTGTTGGTATCTCTAGTATAGATTAACCCCAAATGGATGGTACCCCCAACATATCTTATAATACGTTTCACAGCTTTTAAGTGAAATACTTTGGGGTCAGCTTGATACCTAGCACAAATGCACACACTGAACACTATGTCAGGTCTGCTAGCCGTATGATATAACAAGCTTCATATCATACTCCTATAGAGGGTGTGATCAATACTTTCACCCTCTTCATCTTTACAAAGCTTTTGGGATGATCCCATAGGAGTTTTCAGGTGTGAGGCATTATCAAGCCCGAATTTCTTTACCAAATTTTTAGCATACTTGGATTATGAAACTGACATTCCTTCTTTTGTTTGAGTAATTTAAAGGCCAAGAATGAATTTCAGTTCCCCAACCATACTCATTTCGAATGTGGATGTCATACTTTTTACAAATATTTCAAGTAAGTCATTAGTAGTAGCACCAAAAACAATGCCATCCACATAAATTTGAGCAACAAGCATGCCCTTTTTATTTTTCAAAACGAACAAAGTCTTATCAACCTCTCCTCTTTTAAAACCAAGTTGAATTTGGTGCTCAGTAAACTCTACCATATCAAGCTCGTGGGGCTTGTTTAAGATCATAGAGTGCCTTTTTCAACTTATAAACATGATTTGGTTTAGAGGGTTCCTCAAACCCTTTAGGTTGCTCAACAAAAGCTTCCTCATTCAAAACACCATTTAGGAACGCATTCTTGAAATCCATCTGATATAGAGTGATTTTCAAGTAGAAAGCAATAGCTAGCAACAATCTGATAGACTCAATGCGGGCTACGGGGGCAAATGTTTCATCAAGTCTACCCCTTCCATTTGAGTGTAGCCCTGAGCCACCAAACCTGCTTTGTTCCTTATTATATTGCCTTGTTCATCAGATTTATTCTTAAATATCCATTTAGTCCCAATCACATTGACGTGAGAAGGCCTAGGAACTAAGAACCAAACGTCATTTTTCTCAAACTGGATTAATTCCTCTTGTATGGCATTAATCCAATTTTCATCTTTCAAGGCTTCCATGACATTCTTTGGTTCATAATTAGCAACAAAGAAACAAGAGCTTACCTGATGGTACACAGATTGTACATATAACAAAATTGCAAGGTCATGGTAATTGACCCTTTTACCTCATATTTTCATGCCTTCATCCACTTCCCCTATGACCTGGGATGTGGGATGATTTCCCTGTATTCTGGACGGTATGTCCATTTCTCTGCTTACATCTTCTTCATCAGTTTCAGAATCTGAACCTTGGTAATCAGTTGTTTGACCACTTGTGTTGTCAGTTGTGTGAACAACTGGTTGTACAACTGTTTGCACAGTAGACTTTTCTCCAGTTTTATTCACCTCTACTGGTTCAGATTCGTCATTAACTGGGTTTGGCTCCCAAGTACAACCTGTAATATCATCCTCAACTGTTTTGACACTAAGATCAGTAGCATCATCAAAAAATAACATTTATGGATTCCATGACAGTTTTGATTTTGAGATTATAGACTCTAAATGCCCTACTATTTGTTGAGTAACCGATAAAGATGGCTTTGTCGCTTTTAGAATCGAACTTAGCGAGATACTCACGGTCATTCAAGATGTAACAAATATACCCAAAAACATGAAAGTATTTTATCGTGAGTTTCTTTCAATGTAGGATCTCATAGGGAGTCATGGTACTTCCAATTCTTAGAAAGACACGATTCCCCACATGACAGGCTGTGTTCACAGCTTTTGCCCAAAATTTCTTGGACAGATTTTTAGAGCTTAACATCACTCTAGACATTTCTTGTAATGTGCGATTTTCCTTTCTGCTACCCCATTTTTTGAGAGGTTTTGGGGGCTGAGAACTCGTGAGTAATCCCCTTTGAATCGCAAAAAGCTGAAAAAGTGGCATTTTCAAATTCAGTACCATGATCTGATCTGACTCTAATGACTTTTAAATCATATAAGTTTTTGACCCTTTTGTACCAAATTTTGAAACCATCAATGGTTTTGGACTTTTCCCTTAAAAAGATTACCCATGTATCTAGAAAAGTCGTCTACACACACAAAACATTATTTATTCGAGACATGCTTTCCACCTCTATAGGACCCATTAGGTCAGTGTGGATCAATTCAAGACACCTTGTGGTTCCACAGTTTTGAACCTTTTTATGACTCGATTTGGTTTGTTTCCCTTTTTGACATGACCCACACACACTTAATTTCTTCAAGTCAAGTTTGGGCAAATCTTTTGCAGCCCCAAAAATGATTAAATCTCTGATTTTTCTTTCACTTGCATGACCAAGCTTTTGGTGCCAAATAGTAGTCTCATCCATTTTAGTGGAAAACATAACAGAATGCTACTAACTTTGTAGCAGTTATCAGAGGATCGAATACCAGTAAAAATACATTCATTTTTATTATAAAAACTTCACATTTGGAATTGTCGAATTTAACAAATAAGTCATCATCTCACAGTTGACTTATGCTTATCAGATTTGCCTTAAGTCCTTCAACATGTAGAACATTGTGTAACTGAGGCAAACTTGATACATTCAACGTACCGTTGCCAATTACTTTACCTTGAGCTCCTCCACCGAAATTGACTTTTACACCTTTGAATGGTGCGTAATCGTTGAAATTTTCACGTGCTCCCGTCATGTGGCGAGAACAGCCACTGTCAAAATACTAGGATCTTTCCACACTACTCTTAAGAGAGGTGAAGGCAACCTGACAGTTCATGATTTCCTTTCTCACCCAGGCAATTTTACTCTCAGTTTTGGGTTCTGTGCACTGTTGTGTATTCGGTTGTGTACACAACTGTCTGCTCAAGTGTCCACGCACGTTTCCAAAACCCAGTTCCTGTTTTAGTTTGTAACAGTTTGGTCGAATGTGACCTGGAGCAAAGCAATGGTGACATACATACCTCCTTTTCCTATTTTGTTTGCTTGCAGCATTATGAACAGGTTTATTTGAGGTGGCAGTTTTCTCCTTTTGAACTTTTGAAGTGCTTGCTCCTTCTTTTACAAAAACGGTATCTTCATAGCCAATTCCTAATTTTCCTTGATTTCCTATTTTCAAAATTTCTTCTAACTTAGCTTTACCAGTGTTTAGCTTTGTTAGAGTTTCTGTTTCTTTCCCAAGATTAGTTTTAAAGGTTTCACATTTCATATCTTTCTTTGTGAGTAAAACTTCTAACTTGGCTATAGAGTCCTTTTGAGAATCACTTTCTTTTGACAAACTCTCAACTTCAGATTTTAATTTGAGATTTTCTGCAGTTAGTTTCTCATTTACCTGTTTAAATACTTTGAGTTGCTCCATTCGTTTAGTTCAATCAGTGTGGAGTTCAACATAAGTATTGTGTAAGTCCTCATAGGTAGCACACTCTTCTTTTGATGGTCATTGTTAATTTCACTAGCAGTAGAAGAGTTCAAGCAGGTATACACGCTGTTTTCAGTTATGTTGTCAATTGTGTGGTAAGTTGTGTGACCTGAGATGAATGCCATATAGACATATTTGTAGTATGTTCATCATCATCAGAATCACTTAAGGTCGCTGAGAAACTCATTCCACGCTTTTTAAGTGTGTTAGCATACTCATTGGCATAATGTCCAAATCCTTTGCAAGCTCTGCATTGAATAGAATCAATGGGTTTTTTTTTTCCTTCAGATGTAGGCCTTCTAGGAACATTTTCCTTCTTTGATGGTTCAACCGTGGACGGAGTAGAGTGTGCTGAATTTTGAAACTTAGTAAACCGTTTCTCTTTCAACATGCTATTGAATTTTTTAGTAATCAAAGCACACTCATCATCTCCTAGGTTCGATTCATCAATATCTTTGGATAATTGCACAAGATCTTGAGATACTTTGAGAGCACTCGCAAGAGCAATTGAGTTTGCTCTGCTAGCCTCTTGTATCCTAAGATTTAACTCAAAATTAGTCAAAATACACAAGATAGTATCAAGTCCAACAATTTGGACATCCTGAGTTTCTTCAATCACAAAGATTTTAATATTAAACTTTTCTGGGAGAGTTCTTAGTACTTTACTTACGAGCCTTGCATTGGATATAGATTCACCCAAGGAAAAAGACTCGTTTGAAATGTCCAAAATTTTGGCTGAGTACTCTTTTATGGTTTCATTCTCTCCCATCCTTAAAGTTTCAAACTTGGTCATTAAAGTTCTTAGCTTGGTTTTTCTAACACTAGATGGTCCTTCACAATGAAGTTGAAGAATGTCCCAGGCAGTTTTGGCAACAGTTTGAGTAGAAAATAAACTATACATATGAGGATCCACATGGTCAGAGATTGCTCCCATGGCCTTGGCATTATAGTTTGCAAGAGCAATTTCCTCAAGTGCCCAAGTTTCTTTGCTTAGGCCCATAATTTCTCTCGTCTTTGCCATCAGATCTGGCTGGGGTAAGTTCAATCATGGGAGGAGTGTAGCCATTCACAAGACTAACCCAAGCACGATGATCAATATATTTAATGTGCATAATCATTTTCGCCTTCCAAATGGTATAGTTTGAACCATTTAGAGTAGGCGGTTTGTTATGGCTATGGTTATGGTAACATTCCATTGTGGCTACTTTCAAGGATCGATCTCAGTTGAGTCGAGAGAAAGCTCTGATACCAATTAAAAGATTTGTAGCTAGGACTGTCACCAATTGTGAGATAACTTGTGTGTACAGTTGTGCACACAAGTGTCTACACAACAATTTAAACAACTTTTATTTCAGAAAAATAATTTAAAAAGAACAGAATAAAAATGCAGCGGAATAATTAAAACTTCAGCAAAAAACTTCTTGCTGAAAACTTTATCATAAAACTACAACCTTGTTTAGAGAACAATATATCAAACCAATACAATGAAAAGAAAAAACATCTACGAAAGACCAAAATGAGTTCTAACCCTAGAACTACTAAACACAAAACAATCTTGAAGAAACAATCTCTGATCTTCAAGATACAAGAACAAAAACTCTCAAGGATTTCTTTCTCAAAAGCTCGGTGCAAACTCTTGTCAAAAATCGGTAATAAATGAAGAAAACATAGTCTTCTATTTATATGCAGTCAATGACTCCTTGATTGACAAGGAGTCAATTTTCTCCTTGCAATCCGAAAATCAAATCTTATTTCCTTATCTTCAAAAGACCTTCCTTCCTTGAGACTTTACCTAAAATACAAACTATAAGTAAATATAAACCGTTAGTCGTTAGTATCTATATATTAACAATTAATCCTAATATATTTATGTAATAAATATACACTAATATAAATATCAGAATCACAAAGTAATTAAGAAAGATCTAAGAGTACTTTTGTACTCTTTCAAGCCCGAAATCAAATTACAATTAATTCATGGATAATAATCTTCAAAGATTAAACAGATCCAAACCCTAGATATGTTTGGAATGGGGGTAGAAGAAGAAGAGGTTTTTTTGTTTGTTGTAATGGTGGTGGCACTGAGGAGGGAGACCAAGAGGGAAAGACGGAGAGTAAGGGGGAGAGGGTTGACGAAGACAAAAAATAAGGGGTGTAGGAAAGTAAACGAATTTTCTAACGTCCACACTATTCCATTCCAAATTATCGTATTAACCTGCGTACTATAGAAAAAACAAATGTAATATGTGTATCATATTTATTAGCAAAACTAACCAAAATCATTAAAAAAAAATGAGCGTTAGAGAGTGTTAGTAACTTAATATATATTACTATCAAAAATTTCAAATTACCCCCAAAACCAAACAGATTTCTAACTCGCTTAACTAAGTATCAAAATGACATATTTACCCTTGTATATCAAATTAAACACACTCAATCCTGAAAATATAAGTAATATGGAGTATGTATTAAGGGATACTAAATAGTATTTAATTGTTATTTAATAGTAATGGGATATAATTAGTGGAGATTAATAGTTTTGTTTTCTAAAATTATATTAAGAAATATTACATTAATTCAAATTTAAAATTAAAATTAAAAGTAATGGAACAGAATTAGTGAAGATTGATAATTTTTATTAAAGAAATTGCAATTAATAATATCTAAATACACCATTCTCTCTCCACCACCAGTCAACACCACTAACCACCATCATCACGAACACACACGCAAACATATACCCAGATTTTCACAAACATACACACCCAAATCTGCACACACAAACACAAAGATGCCCACACACGCACACATAAAAGCACAAATCAAAACCCAAAATTGAAACACATACACATAGCCACAAATGCATACACTAATAAGAAGATAGAGAAGAGAGGGAGAGAGAGCGAGAGAGAAACAAATCAAAAGTGGATGGAGATAGGAACGGAGGTCATTGGTGGTCTAGGGACGGTGACCCGTAGGTCTGAGGATTTCTGAATTGGGGAAAATATTGAAATGGAAAAGAAGGGAGGAAGAATAACAAGCGAGATTTAGGCAATGGTGGCGGAGCGCGACAATGGTAGAGGGTGGTGATGGTTATCTTTAGAGAGAATTTGTGACTTCTCTTTATATCTTTGAGAAATGTTTGACTAAATAATTTAGTGGAGGGTGAAATTTTTGACTATATGTGTGTTATTTGATAAATAGGTCATTTTTGTACTTGATTAAGTGAGTTAGAAATATGTTTGATTATGGGGACAATTTGAAAACTTTGATAGTAATAACTATTAAGTTACTAACGTCATCTAACGTCTATTAACCTTTTTAACGATTTTGGTTAGTTTTGCGAATAAATCAATAATACGCATGTTACATTTGTTGTTTCGATAGTACGAAGGTCAATATGAAAATTTGTTATAGTATGAAGGTTAGAAAAGTCGTTTACTCGATAGTAGTGTGGGAGGAGGGTTGAAGAAATTGGTCGGAGATGACGCAATAGATGACTCGAGGAGAGTAAGTTGCTTGACGGTGGCAGACATGAGGGAGGCTGCAAGAGAAGGTGGGGGTTACAGAAAGAGATGATAGAGAAAGAGACTGATGAGGAAGGGGTGGGGGAGGAGGAAGAGGTGGCGGTCAATGAAGGGTGGGGAAGGGTTGCCTTGTGGCTGGTTATTGATGATGAACATAGGGTTGGCCCTACCCGGTCCGGCCCACCCAAGGCTCAGCTCACCTTTGTAACGGATCCAGCCCGACCTACTTTCTCATGCTCGCGGGCCAAGCCTGCCCCGGCTCGCCTGTTTTGCTGGTGCACAACCCGCACCGTTAAGTATGTGATCCTTTTCAAATGGGCTTGGGCAGATTAGAATAAGGAAACTAAATATTTGACTTTCTCTATATTATTCCTTGTCAATATCCTCATGTATTTAGATTAGGCAACTAAATATTTGTATTGTGATTAGAATAAGGAAACTTCTTCTCCTTATTAGAATAGGATTATTAGAATAAGGAAACTCCTTCTCCTTATTAGAATATGACTCTCTCTTGTATATATATTAAGAGTTTGTGAATAAACAACCTAAGGGTTTTCTAATTCTCACATGGTATCAGAGCTTCAAAGATCCATAGCCTAAACCCCTTCAAAAATCCGACAGCCCCTCCCCTCTATCCCTATGGCCGGCTCCCCCTCCTCCACCAATACCCTCCCCACCACCGCCTTCACCACCCAAGTCCGCCCATCACCCACCCATAACTCCTACCATACCTCCAATCCTTCTCCTTCCTCCCATAGACCCTCACCCTTCCCCTACAAGGGGTAAGTGCCAATATTGTAGCACCATTGGTCATATCCTCTCCCAATGTCGTCAATTCAAACGTGACCACCCCACCGTAAATTGCTCCTCTCAACCTCGCCAATACCGAAACCCAAACCCCAACCACCAAAAACCCCAAGCCCACTCAGCGGCCCACCATACTCCCTCTCCCCCTCCCTCCTGGCTTATTGATAGCGGTTCCACCAACCACATCACTAATGACCTCTCCAACCTAGCCTTACACACACCCTACAATGGCAAAGGACGATGTCATTATCGAAGATGGTTCCTCTCTTCCTATCTCTAACATAGGTTCATTCTCTCTCTCTCCACATCCTCTCCCCCTCTTCTTTTCAATCATGTCTTACATGTTCCTCTTATCACTCGTAATATTCCACAAACCCGGTTTTTCACTATCGGATGAAACATGTGGCTCTCTCGTTTCATTTTATCCGTGAACAGGTTCAGTCTGGCTCTCTCCGTGTGCAGTACATTTCTGGTAATGACCAACTTGTTGATGTTCTGACAAAACCACTATCTCGTCTACGCTTTGATCAACTCATTTTCAAGATTGGTCTTCTCCAAGGATCGTCCATCTTGCGGGGGCGTATTAAGGATGTTAAGGAATCTCCTCCTAAAGTTTCCTAAAGTTATTTGTTTGACTTTCTCTATATTATTCCTTGTCAATATCCTCATGTATTTAGATTAGGCAACTAAATATTTGTATTGTGATTAGAATAAGGAAACTCCTTCTCCTTATTAGAATATGATGATTAGAATAAGGAAACTCCTTCTCCTTATTAGAATAGGATGATTAGAATAAGAAAACTCCTTCTCCTTATTAGAATAGGACTCTCTCTTGTATATATATTAAGAGTTTGTGAATAAACAACCTAAGGGTTTTCTAATTCTCACATGGCCCACCCAAGGCTCAGCTCACCTTTGTAATGGATCCAACCCGACCTGCTTTCTCATGCTCGCGGGCCAAGCCCGCCCCAGCTCGCCTGTTTTGCTGGTGCATGACCCGCACCGTTAAGTCTGTGATCCTTTTCAACGGGCTTGGGCGGATTTTCTCTCTTTTTTACTTCCTTTTTTTTTTTGAGATTTCAGAAAATCCAAAATAATAAACTAAATACTATGTAGAGAATGAGAGTTGAACTTGAGACCTATACATGTGAAAGGTTAGACTAAACTACTGAATCAATGTCTTGTTTATGTCCATGATCATTTGTAATGATTGTTAATTCAACATGTAAAGACTTTTGCAATGTTAACCATTATTTTGTTTTAAAAAAAAAATTCTGTTGAAGGTTGGACAAAAAATTGAATTTTGAAATATGGGCAGTCTTGGCGGGCACGGGCTGGACGGGTCCAAAAAGCCCGCGGGCTTGGACAAGCCCTTGGATGAAATGCATGATCCGACCTGCCTCTTCTACTTTGGCCGGGCTGGGAGGCGGACGGCTGACTCACCTGACGGCCCATGAATTTGGGCCCAAAGTGTTAATGATAACCGGTGATGGGGCGAAAAAGGAAGAAGAAGGGAGGCTTCTTTAGGTTTTCAGAATGGATTTAGGGTTATGAACGGTTTTAACATGGGAGGGGCCATTTGTAAGTTTACTTCCTAAATTTTAGTCTTTTATAGTTATGAGAAATATTTGAAGGGTCTATAGTTAGATAGTTTTCCCATGTATAGTGTCAACTAAGAACCTTTATGAGAATATACTACATTTGTCCCAAAATTTCGTTAAAAAATTATTCAAGCAAAATGTATGTAAGATTTTTCACAATGTCCTAAAAAATATGAGAATATATTATCTCTGTTCCAAAATGAATGCTCAAAATTTATTCTCAATCGAGAACAAATTTTCATTTTGAAATATTTGATCATTCACTTTGAGACAAAGAAAATGTTGAACTTTTATGTTAGGCTTCTTAAGGATTTAACTGAAAAACTAACGGAAGAGGAAACGGAAATTGAAAACAAGTGAGAATAGTCGAGTCTTGTGTATCACACAATTTCCGTAAGAAGTATTTGCCCCGCACAGGTGCTTACGGTTGAATGGCAAACTCCTCGTGAGATAAAACGACTTCTAGTTATCTATAGGAGCACTCCAAATAAATAACTCTAGCGAACAATTGGCTATTTGGAACTTTGGACTTGAAGGAATTATATGCAACAATATGAAGATGATTAAGCAATGTTAATCTATCTCAAAGGGGGTAGGAAAGGCTCAATTTACTGTGTGTAACAATTGAAATTCGGAGGGGAAGTATATAAAGAGAGTTAAGGGGTTTGTGTCTTTTCCCACGAAAAGACACAACTTTTCTGTTTGAATTGGTGACTGTTCAGGAGCTGCTCGGGCGAGTCAAGGGACTCGCTCGGCCGAGCGCCAAGCTGCACGGGCGAGTCCAATGAACTGCACAGCCGTGTCAATCAAACTGCTCGGCCGAGCATGGCATATGCCTCGGCAAGATTGTCCAGAGACTTTGGCCAATTTCTGTGCTCTGCTCGGCCGAGTCAAGGACTCTGCTCGGCCGAGCACATCAAACTACATCAAAACCCTTTAAACAACTCTCGTTAAGTTACAAATCTTTTGTCATTAATTTCTCATTCACCCGGAAATGGTTTTGAGACAATAAACGAGTTCCATAATCTACACTAAATGTAGAATACATTTTGTAACTTACTTCGTTAACAAATAACGAACTCCGTTAGAAAGTTAACGAACTTCCGTTAGAAAATTAGGTCAACGATAAGTCAAACTTAACTTTCGTTACCCATTTCCAACAATCTCCCACATGAATGACAATTAATGCATGTATGCAATTTCATTCAAAAGTTTCGGCGAACCATTATTACATCGGAATAGATAGCTTATGGCTTTGAATCTCCCCTAGTGAAATATTATAAGATATACTAGCCATTTGGTAGCAAGTCACTTGAACCAGTGACTGTATAATGTATACCAAGACAACAATACTCACATAATAATAGCTCTAACAGTTATTGTTCTCACGTTTTGTCCATTTCGGCCCTGGACCGTATCTCATTTCATAAGTGTTCATATTAGAAGCGGCCAAGTTACTTCTCACTTATATAGGTGATTCATACTATAAGGAGTATCCTGCACTACTCCACCCGTAGGTATAGGAATCATTAAAAGTTTTCTCAACTTATCCTCACCACTGCTGCACTGCAGGTGCTTATACTTGGATGTTCTGGGAATGAGTATTCAACATCTCCAGGTCATTCAACCGAGTTGTTGTTTCCAAGTGATTCGACTAGAACTTATAGCTTGGTTGTCTCATTGAACCAAGGGCATGGGATCTCCAATTCTCAAGGTTGAGTGTCCACTATGAGTTCTTTTATTGTGGGTTTTTTAACTTCATTCCCCTTACCAGACAATTTGATCTCCTATTTATACTCTTTGGTATACGGATTTGGTTTTTGACTTCACATGGCCAGTTGTGACAGTCTCATTTGAGATCAATTGTCTTATGGTAATATGTCAATGACCATTGTGTCTTGACTTACCACGATGTTCGACACCTTTTCCTATTTCTCATTGTCGTCACAATGCCTTAGGTCATGTAGACACAAACTTATTCCACAAAGGAATATCTTCCAAGACCATTCAACTTTTATCTTTATCTAATGCTATCGACTCAGATTCCTTATTGAATCGAGTTGTTCAAGTTGTCTTGGAAGTTTGACACCGCTGCTCCATTTATTGTGAACACATTTTTCACTTTGGAGTTTATTTGTGTCTGTTATCCAATCAGTATATCATTTTCATACTATTGAATATCTTTTTTATTGTAATCTGTAATCACAAGAATATCTTTAAGTACTCCAAGTACTTTGACTATCCTTATTGATTTATTACAATTTTTAATTAGACTTTTAGTCTCTCTAGAATGGTCAATCTTTTCGAGTGATCAAATTCTTCTATCAGTCAGTTTCTTCGAGTGGTTATTATTTCTGTACCGATCCGACTTTCCAAGTATTCAGTATCTCTAAGTGGTTTGACCTCCTTAGAGTCTACCTTTCAGGAATCTACCTTACAGAGATTACCTCTCAAGATTCTACTTGAACTTTCGAAGTACTTTTTCAAGATAATGGGATTGTGATAGGACTATTCCTTCTGATGTTCTATAAATCTTTATTTCTAATATGACATCGGCTAATCCCATATCTTTCATGTCAAAATGTCTTTGGTATTCATGATCAATTCATGACTACCATTATTAGCATGTTGTCTACATAAAGACAAACAATAACGAATGATTCAGATGTTCCTATTAATGTAGACACATTTGTCACATTCGATAACATAGTTCCTACTTTAGGATGGTTGTTTTCACATCCATTTGGTGTATCTCAAGGTTATGCACTGTTGCAATAGCTATGAGAGCTCTTATAGATGTGATCCTTGAGTGCTTTAGAATCTATCTCTTCAGATTCTATGCCTGTAGAGACTACCTTTCAAGATCCTTTTATCAAGAAAAGTCCGTCTCAATAGAGTTTATTTCATAAGATTAATTTTTCTTATAGAATTGTATCTTTTGAAATTTTCACTCTTTAGACTAGACCTCTTGAAAATTCTTCCTATTGATTTCAAGAGTCTAACATTTAAAGGTTTCATCCTTGGCACATCTAGTTTTTTGCAACCCAACAGTTCGCATAAGGAAGATCAACCATCTTCCTAATAGAGTAGGATGAACTATTAACTGTTAACAGTAACAGTAGTAACTTTTGTCCTTCAACTGTATCTTGGTTCTTCTTCTATAAATTTTCTTATTAAAATTTATACATTTCCTATCATTTCAAGGAAGTATATTCTTAAAGAATATAACGTGTCTTGCTTAAGTATTACTACTTTAGCCGAATACCCCCACATTTTAGGTATTTATAAAACAGCTTACGAATACTTAAAATTCATTAGGAGTTTTTATCAAATTCATCATTTAAATATTTTCTTTCTAAGGATCCATTTGTAACCCAATGGTTAACATTATGAAGGAAGATCTATTAATTTTCCAAATATATGATGAGACATTCTTTCAACTGTTAACAGTTTCAACAGTTTCCGCTAATACTAAAAGTTCACTTATATATAGAACTTATGTATTTAGCATGTACCCCCACATTTGAGGTGTACCCCCATATTTCAAATATTTTATGAATATCTTAATTCATATTTAATATTTTCCTTTATGTGGGGTCATTCAATTGTAATAACTAGCATATGCTCCATGTTATCTACAATGTCTTAAGTCACTTGCATGATTAAGATTTTCCTTTTTACTTTGTCAAGGTACTTCATTTCCTTGAGATGAACTGATGACATAGTCATAACTATGTTCAAGTGAGGTTGTTTTAACCCTTTTCCTTTTAAGGAAACTTGGTTTCGAAGAATATAGCAACTTCACTTCAATAGTCGTTCCCTTTGTCATATCGAGAATTTTAAATTTGTTCTTCACAAATCTATATGCATTACTAATTATTTGCATATCCAATGGAAACGTAATCCATGGTTTTGGGTATTATCTTAACCTCTTTAGGTTTAGATATTTCTACCTATACTGGGTATCCCCACATTTTGTCAAGTAAGACGGAACTTATCAATAAGGAGTTCAACCTCTCCTTACAAGTTCTATTCTTCCTTTAGGTGTGTAAGTAGCATTCGTTTGATAAATAAGTGTCAGCGTCCCAATAATTATTTTTCAAACAATACTACATACTCTCCACAATTAAGATGAATCACTAACTCATTCTTTATTACTTAAACCTCTTAAGGTTTCATCTTTACTATTTAAAAAAATGTACTTTGCATTATCGAGTGCAAATATCAATAGAAGTAATGAAGAACTGATTTCCACAGAAAAAATCACATTTGGTTTGCGAATCAAACTTCATCTTAGGTAGTAATTTTAAATTCACTAGTCGACGGAATGAATTTAAATTTACAAGACCTAAATGAACAAGTCATAACACAAGCCAAGTAGGAAATAAAAAACTGATATTTTATTCTTCGCTCTTAGGCGGATTACATTCAGATCAAGGTACCCTTTTCTAATATAATACAATGACCACATTTGGTCAATTCAATCTTATGCCCCTAGGCTAAGTTGATCAAAGTCCAATGGAACATATCGATCTTCAGTCACATTGGCTTGTAGAGGGTTTCCATCTTGGTTGTTGATTCTAGGATGTCGACATTCCCTAGCCATATGCCCGGGTTTGCCACAATTAAAACAACTACCTTTGAACTTCTTGGCGGTTGTATTTCCCCTCTTTACTTTCCCGGTGTTCTTCCTCTTGTTTTCGGTACTTGTTTCCGCCAAGTTTACTTGCCGTCTTTTTGTCACTATACACATAGAATAGTGCATTTCGAGAAATTCCCAAAGTTCTCTTGTGGTCTTTATGCCACAACACACATAGTATTGTGCATCATCCAAGCCATTAAGAATATACTTGCGACACAGGAAATCGCTGTGATTCCATGTATCCAAGTCATTCTTTGCTTGGGGTTCATCCCCTTCGGATATCAATGGTGGATATTCCCAAAGAAATCGCACCAATTTTAATGTTGTCAAATAGACCAACATTTTCTGTTGCCACCTCTTAAAGTCCATCCCAGTAAGAACACCCGGTCTTTCCTCATGCACGAACGCATGAGACGGAGGAGGAGCATTATGAGGTGCGACACTTGAGGTTGTACCTGAGCCAGGTGAAGGAGGTTTCTCACCTTGTACCGAGTGAGTCGTTGTTGAAGCGGGTGCAATATTCTTGAGCGTTGCATCGCCTTGAGGGGGAGTAAGCCCGGATGATTCGGAGGTGTCTTTCTCACTTGCCATTGTAGGAAAGCCTTAAGAAACGTCAAATACTTCTTACGATTGTTGAACTTTTATGTTAGGCTTCTTAAGGATTTAACTGAAAAACTAACGGAAGAGGAAACGGAAATTGAAAACAAGTGAGAATAGTCGAGTCTTGTGTATTCCGTAAGAAGTATTTGCCCCGCACAGGTGCTTACGGTTGAATGGCAAACTCCTCGTGAGATAAAATGACTTCTAGTTATCTATAGGAGCACTCCAAATAAATAACTCTAGCGAACAATTGGCTATTTGAAACTTTGGACTTGAAGGAATTATATGCAACAATATGAAAATGATTAGGCAATGTTAATCTATCTCAAAGAGGGTAGGAAAGGCTCAATTTACTGTGTGTAACAATTGAAATTTGGAGGGGAAGTATATAAAGAGAGTTAAGGGGTTTGTGTCTTTTCCCACGAAAAGACACAACTTTTCTGTTTGAATTGGTGACTGTTCAGGAGCTGCTCGGCCAAGTCAAGGGACTCGCTCGGTCGAGCGCCAAGCTGCACGGCCGAGTCCAATGAACTGCACGGCCGTGTCAATCAAACTGCTCGGCCGAGCATGTCATATGCCTCGGCCGTGTAAGATTGTCCAGAGACTTTGGCCAATTTCTGTGCTCTGCTCGGCCGAGTCAAGGACTCTGCTCGGCCGAGCACATCAAACTACATCAAAACCCTTTAAACAACTCTCGTTAAGTTACAAATCTTTTGTCATTAATTTCTCATTCACCCGGAAATGGTTTTGAGACAATAAATGAGTTTCATAATCTACACTAAATGTAGAATACATTTTGTAACTTACTTCGTTAACAAATAACGAACTCCGTTAGAAAGTTAACGAACTTCCGTTAGAAAATTAGGTCAACGATAAGTCAAACTTAACTTTCGTTACCCATTTCCAACAGAAAATACATAATAGCTGAACTAAGAACGAGAAGTTACAATGAAAGCAATGAAATATTGAGATACATTTGCCAATTTTGTGTGATTAAAAGAGACGTCGGTCTAAGAAGAGTAGTAGAAAGTAGAAGCATCTTCTTAATCGCAATTTTAAAGGGTATTTTTGGTATAGTAAAATATTTCGTTAACTTGTTAAAATATTAAAGGATAATTTAATACATTTATGAAAATTTAGTGGAGTGGCAAAAAATATAGGGACAATAGCCTCCCCTACGTTATAATCTTCCATTTTAATTGCTAAAAAATGTAACTGGTTTGAAAATATAATACCCATGCTTTATAAACTAAGGGGGTCATTATGAGTTCCACTAAAGTCTAGGGGGGTCAAAGTTGCACACCTTACATTTTGTTTTAAGATAAAGGGGTCTCTGTACCAAAAGTTAGAAAATTCAGCCCCTTACCCAAACATGTCTCCGTCCCTGGATCAAATATAATACTCCCTCCGTCCCGTTTATAGCTTTACTTTTTGTCAAAATGAGTGTTCCGTTAAAAGCTTCACCTTTCCTAATATAGCAAAGAAACTTTACTATTCCACCCACTAATTCTCTCTCCTACTTTACTTTTATACTCACAACACTTTTCAAATTTACTATTCCCTCCACTCATTCTCTCTCCTATTTTACTTTTATACTCACAACACTTTCTCCACTATCCTCTTTTCTTAATTTGCGTGCCAGACTCAAAAGGGTGAAGCTATAAACGGGACGGAGGGAGTATTAGAAAAAAAATTGAACATTCATACTAACAAGATGGTATTGCTATACGTAGACCTAGACCTGGCAATCGTAGACCTGGCAATCGGGTGGAGCTGGGTTGGGTTGGATTGAATCGGGTTAAAGTGAGTGACGGGTTGAATCGGGTAACGGGATGAGACGAGTAATACCTATTACAACCCATTAAACTTACGGGTCAAATGAGGTGGGTCGACTCGAATAACCCGATAAGCTCAACTCTTTTTTTATTTTTTGAATTACTCGGCTAGAAAAATTAATTTTTAAAAATAAATAATTTTTTTTTACCCGAAGGGAGGGGGGTTGTTAAAACTAAATTTAAAATGATTTAATTTTTTTGACCCGAGGGGGAGAAGGGGTGGGCAGGGGTAGGGGGTGTGTGGGCGATTAAAAATAAATTTAAAATGTTTAAATTTTTTTTACCCAATGGGGGGTGGGAGGGGGTGGGGGTGGGGGTAGGGGTAGTTAAAAATAAATTTAAAATGTTTAAATTTTTTTGACCCGATCGGGGGGGGGGGGTAGGGGGAGGGCAGAGGGTGGGGGTGGGAGGTTGTTAAAAAAAAATTTAAATGATTAAATTTTTTTTTATCCGGACCTGACTTGGGGGGGGGGGGTAGGGGATGGGAGGGGGCAGGGGGTGGGGATGTTTGATTAGCAAGGCTCTCCACTGTGACGTAAACAAATGTTGCAAATGTTTCAATGCTTGTTACAGCGGGTTGAGACGGGTTGACGAGTTGACCCGCTTTAACCCGCTAAATTTAGCGGGTTAAAGCGGGTAACTCGTTTCAACCCGAAATTGTTAATGAGTTGGGTTGGGTCGGGTAATTAGCGAGTTGGGTTGAGCGGGTTCTTGGGTAATGGGTAAAAATTGACAGGCCTAGCTATATGTATTTACCGTTGAAATTTGGCTCAAGTTCTAGAAAGAATCAAGATGCATTGTTCCATGTAATTCATGAATGGGATGCATGAATATGATGATTGATTTTCTAGTGAGACTTTTGGTGTTTGACTTCTAGAGACGACATGAACTATGACATGTTTGTATGCCTATAAATAGACACATGTAGAAAGAGTTCAAGTGTGCCTTGTGGTGCCAAGAGTGGCTCCCCTTAGGGGATAGCGAGTTAGAGAGATGCGTACATTCATGAAGGAGTTGTACACTATTGTGAGAGTATTCAAGAATGTTGAGAATGATGTGGATACCTCCATTCTTGTAATACTGTTGTGATATGTGGTGTGTATTTGCGATGAACAGTATAAATCGAGATACGAACATGGGCTTGTCTGGGTCAGGCCTAAGTGGATTGGGCCCTAAACATAATCCATCTCAAGTTAATACATGGGCTTCTCGTACCTATCATCTCGGCATCAACAAAGCCGACGTAAGTTTACCAAGGCCCAACAAGCACATATAAATGCCCCAACTATAAAGGCCGAGGAGACCTCCCTCGTATGCCGAGATCGCCTCCGTAGAGGACGAGGTGCCTTCCTCGGCCTTGACGTTATCAACGGGCTCCTCATATTACTCATTCCCTCCCCGGTTCATTATGTACCGAGATGTCATGAATGACGAGGAGAGAAAAGTTCGCACCTCGTCATATCTTCATATGACGAGGAGACAAAATCATTCATCTCGGCATATCTTTATGTCGACAGATCTTTACATTACGAGGAGACAAATTTATGCATCTCGGCCTACCTGCTCATGACGAGATAAGGAATTTACTCTCCTCGGCTTTTCGGCAAGCAGACTTAATAATCCTAGTCAAACAAGGATTCAGCAGTTGTTGTGGGTATTTTTCAGCATGGTGACATCTTCAGTTGCTCCTGCATGTCAAGATGTTATTCCATTGTAAGTATTACTTAATATTTACTAATTTATTTCCTATTATTTCTATTACTATTTTACAGTAAATGAGAGAGAGAAACACGGGATATTTCCAAGCACGTTCAAACTCTTCAACAGCAAAGATGACTTGGTCTCGTGGACGTTGGGAGGATAAGCTTGGATGCCGAGATTATAGGAACTACTTCTTACCCGTTCTTAGTTGTTCTTATTTAAGGGGAGATGGAGACGGAAAAATACACGTTCCATTACACACACTACACACATCATTTGTAATCCTCTCCATCATCTTCCGAAGTTGTAACCTCGATTATCATAGTGAAACTTTTAAGGTTGGAGACCTAACTCCCGGGATTTTTTCCAAAGAGATTATTATCTCTAAGGTTTTCCTCGTTAACAAATCTTGGTGTCATTTTTACTTCCATGTCTTTGATCCTTTTAACTGAATTCCATAGTCTCCTCCTAGTTATTTAATCGATACACTTGATAAAGTTAAGATTCTACATTATTGTTTTTTTCTACCAAAACAATTTGGCGCCCACCGTGGGGCCGCGTGGTTTATCGATTATTTGGATCATTTCCTAAGCGAATTTGTCATGTCTGCACCTCCCAATGTGTCCGTCGCCGGCAAGGGTACCGCCGTCACTCCAACATCAGGAGGTAGAACCAGCTTATTGCCGCCACCTCCTCAGACGGGACCTCAGCAAACTCAACCTACAAAGACTCCACAAAAGGAAGCGACCTCTTCCAATGTAGATGCTGACATCCGGAGTATCCTGACCAGGTTGAATCAGAGGTTGGATCAATAAGATAGCAATTCCAAGGTGTTGGCCAATTCAATGATCAAGATGCAGAGGGATCAACAGCTCATCGCTTCACGGCTTGAAAACATCTCACCATTGCGTGCAAGGAACCTCAACTTCGACAACACCGAAGGATCTATGCTTCAGAGTGAATTTATCCCAATGGGTAGTCCGCTTCAAACTCATCAGCCGACATCCTTATTGATGTCAACATCTTTGCCCGGGGACACCCTAATGACGCCACCTTCAGCAGGATTCACCCCGTTCATCCCATTCATTGACAACACCACTATCACAACTACCACGGACAACTCTGGTTTGCTAAATAATCTTTTCAATAATAATAATCTCAATCATAATCCTATGGCTGACCCTTTTGCAGGAAACCCACTAGCCAAGCAGATGCAGGACCTCAGGGAGCTGATAATGAACGGCCAGGCATAACTCCTCTAATTCAACCAGTGACTCAGAACTGCTACAATCAGTCCCGGTTTGTCCCAGCAATTGCAAATGTCGAAATCCCGAAGCGTTTCAATGTTCCATCCATGAAGTTATATGACAGCAGCACAGATCCAGAGGAGCATGTTGCCCACTATCAAGAAAAGATGGACATAGTTCATATTCCACTTCAATTTAGGGAGGCTTGCTTGTGCAGAGGATTTGGATCGACCTTGGTTGGACCAGCTCTCAAATGGCTGATTAGGCAACCCTTAGGTTCAATTGGTTCATACGCCCAGCTTATCAACATGTTCTATAATCAGTTCTCATGCAGTCGACAATTCGAGAAGCTGACAAGTGACCTCTACAATATGACCCAGCAGCCTAATGAGACTCTGAAAGAATATGTCCACCGGTTCAATAAAGAAGTGCTAGAGATCCCCAATCTAGACATGTCCACAGCCACAGAAGCATTCAAAATGGGAAATTTGAAGAAGGATTCACGGTATTATCAAGATTTGGTGTTGACTCCTTGTAAGCGGTTAGAAGAAGTCGGGAGCGGGGCCTAAGATTCATAAGATTGGAGGAAGATGAGGCTGCGAAGATCGAAGTCCTCATCCAAGTTGTCAACATATGACAACCACGACGGGAAAACTGAATCATCCCATTGCGGGAACAACCGTTCCAATCCTTATCAGAATTGATAACGGCAAAATTAATTCAATAGAGGGTGAGGATGAAGATAGTGATAATGTGCCTAACATTTCGATTATTGTTTTTACGGTTGACATTTCGGGTGTACTACGTGCAATGGGCAACCTGGGGGACAAAGCCAGATGGCCAAAGAAGACGAGATAAGACCACGGGATGGCGTGACAAGTCAAAATGGTGCGCTTACCATGAAGACTTTGGGCATGTTGCGAAGATTTCATCGCACTAAGAAAGGAGATCAATTACTTGCTCTCGAAGGGACATCTTAAGGAGTTCTTTGGGATCCAGGAAAGAAGAAGGCGGAAAATGCAGAAGCTCCACATGAAGTCGAAAGACCAGTTTCTCCCCCAGCATCAACAAAGGTGATCAATTTCATTAGTGGAGGTTCAGAAATTTGTGGCACATCTTATTATGCAGCCAAGAGACATGCTAAGGAGTCAAAAGAGGAGAAGCCAGAAAGACAACCCAGGATGTCGACACCTTGCCAGGAGCCAATCACCTTTGATGAGAGTGATCGAGATAATTTGCTGGAATGCCATCATGATGGCCTAGTTATTTCCTTGCAGATCGCCAATTGTACCATCAGGCGTATCCTGGTCGACGGAGGCAGCTCTGTCAATCTTATTATGTTGAGCACCCTTAAGGAAATGAACATCCCGGAATCGGAGATTGTCAAGAAATCCTCAGTGTTGGTAGGCTTCAATGGTGAAGTCAAAGAGACAGTGGGAGAGATAAAATTTCCAATCTACTCAAAAGGCCTCAACACCATGGAGCGATTCTGCGTAATTGATTGTGCAACATCCTACAATGTCATTCTTGGAAGGCCGTGGATTCATGGGATGAAGGCTGTACCATCCACTTACCATCAGTGTGTGAAGTTCCCAACACCTTGGGGTGTCGCCAAAATATACAGTGATCAGCAGGTGGCCAAGGAGTGTTATAAGACTTCGATGAAGGCGTCGACATCTCCCAAACAAGCATAGCAATTACAGAAGAGAGTACATGAAGTCCTGGAAGCCAGGGAGAACGATGTGAAAGAAGTATTACTAGATCCTTCCGATCCGGACATCAAGGTACTTATTGGCAGTGACATCCCACCAGATATAGAAGAAAAGCTTGTGGACCTGTTAAGAAGCAGAGCAAAGAGTTTTGCTTGGAAACATGATGACATGACCGGCATCAGCAAAGATGTCATCACCCACAAACTTAACATTGATCCTAGTTTCAAGCCAGTGCACCAGAAACGTAGGAAGTTTGCAGAAACAAGAAACCAGATCATCAAGGAAGAAGTGGAGCGCTTGCTCAAAGCTAACATGATACGAGAAGTAGATTATCCGAGGTGGTTAGTAAACGTGGTTGTGGTTGAAAAGAAGAATGGGAAATGGCGAGACTGTGTTGACTTCACCGACTTGAATAAAGCATGTCCAAAAGATCCTTTCCCTTTACCTCATATAGATTCGTTGGTTAATGCCACCTCTGGACACGAGCTCCTTACCTTCATGGATGCATCCTCGGGTTTCCAACAAATCCAGATGGAGCCATCTGATCAGGAGGACACCGCCTTCATAACACCCACAGGTATCTATTGTTATATTGCTATGCCTTTTGGACTAAAAAATGCAGGTGCAACATATCAGAGGCTCGTCAACAAAATGTTCAAAGACCAGATTGGGGACACAATGGAAGTATATATTGACGACATGGTAGTAAAATCCAAGAAAGCCGAAGATCACATAAGCAACCTATCTCAAGCCTTCGACATCTTGGATTGTTTCAATATGAAACTTAATTCAGCAAAATGCAACTTTGGAATGAAGGCAGGGAAGTTTTTGGGTTATATGGTAACTAAAAGAGGCATAGAAGCTGCCCCAGAACAGATTCGTGCCATTATCAACTTGTCGTCACCTCAATCTGTCAAAGACGTCCAAAGATTGACAGGGAAGATTGCTGCACTCACCAGATTCATTTCAAAATCTTCTGATCGATGCAAGCCTTTCTATGACATCCTAAGAAAAAATAAGAAGTTCTAGTGGGAAGATCAGCATGAACAAGCCTTTCAGGAGCTCAAAAGTTACCTGTCGACACCTCCATTATTGTCAAGACCTCAGGAGGGCGAACATCTTTACATCTACCTAGCAGTATCAGAAAGCGCTGTAAGTGCAGTCTTGGTGACAGAACGAGATGGTATTCAGCAACCCATCTACTATATATGTAAGACACTTTTAGATGCAGAGACCAGGTATTCTCATTTACAAATATTAATTTTGGCTTTGATAATTGCTTCTATTAAATTAAGACACTATTTTGAAACACATACCATAATTGTGCGTACTAACTATCCTATTAAGAATGTTATGAGAAAACCAGAGATGTCAGGTCGAATGGCTAAGTGGTATGTAGAATTAAGCACTTACGACATCAAATATGAGCCCAGAACAGCAATAAAATCTCAAGCTCTAGCTGATTTTGTGGTTGACTTTAGTCCAACAATGCAACAAGAAGTGGAATTGGAAGTTCAGCAACTTCAGGATGATGACATTCTGAAAATATGGACGCTTTACACAGATGGTGCTTCCAACATGAGAGGCACAGGCCTTGGAGTTGTACTAAAATTGCCACAAGGGAACATAACACCACAATTCATTCGTTGTAGTTTTAAGGCCACTAATAATGAAGCAGAATATGAGGCATTAATTGCAGGTTTAACAGCAGCCCAGGACCTAGAAGTCAAACATATCCGGGTGTTTATGGATTCTTTGCTAATTGTTAACCATTACAACGGATCCTACATAGCAAAGAATGCAAAGATGACGACATATTTGGAAATTGTTAAAATTCTGGCGGCCAAATTCAAAACATTTACTTTGGAGCAGATCCCACGTGAGGAAAATTCACAAGCAGATGCTCTGGCAAACTTAGGTTCAGCCTTCAAAAGCATTTCAAAGACAAGTATCCCTATTGTGCATGTTTACATCCCAGCAATTGATCGTCTTGAGCTGTTCGTTCTAGATGTCGACATCTCTGCCCCTCCAGCAGTAACTTCCTAGACAGCTCCTATTATCAAGTATCTCTTAGACGATACGATTCCAGCCGAGGAGAAAAATGCAAGAGCTTTTAGGGTAAGAGTATCTAAATATTTACTTATTGATAACATTTTGTTTAGAAAATCTGCTGCAGGTCACTACTTAAGATGTCTAGAAGCAGACCGAGCCAACCAGGTTCTAAAGGAGCTGCATGAAGGGCAATGTGGAAATCATACCGGGCGAAGTACGTATACCAAGGCTCTGAGGATGGGCAATTTTTGGCCCACAATGCGAAGAGACGCCACAGAATATGCGAAGAAGTGTGACTCCTGTCAACGACATGGTGACATCCTACATCAGCCAGCCGAATTGTTACATCCTATCCTGTCGCCATGGCCGTTTATGATTTGAGGAATGGACATCGTAGGAAAATTACCTAAATCCCCAGGGGGAAGAGTATTTCTACTAGCCATGACAAACTATTTTTCTAAATGGGTAGAAGCTGAGGCATACGTCTAAGTCCGCGACAGAGAAGTTATCTCTTTCATCAAAAGAAATATATTCAGCAGGTTTGGGATACCTTCAGAGATAATTTGTGATAACGGCTCCCAGTTCATTAGTAGAAAAACCCAGAATTTCTTGAATAGTTGGGGAGTCAAGATGGTGACATCTTCACCTGTTCACCATCAAGCGAATGGACAGGCAGAGTCCAGTAACAAGATTATCATAAGCAACTTAAAAAAGAGACTGGACCAGAAGAAAGGAAGATGGGCAGAAGAGTTATCAATGGTTTTATGGTCTGACAGGACAACATCTAAGAATGCTACTGGTCAGACTCCCTATTCACTTGTATTTGGGACAAAATCAGTCATTCCAGCAGAAGTTCTCGTACCTACTGCCAGATACAGTTTGTTAATGTCTGAGCATAATAAAGACATCTTGACATATGACTTGGATACCGTAGACGAACTAAGGGACATGGCCAAAGTTCGAATGGCAGCATACCAACAAAGGGTAGCCAGGTCTTACAACAAAAATGTAAGGGTTAGAAGGTTTCAAGTAGGAGACTTGGTCCTACGAAAGGCATTCCAAAATACAAAGGAGCTCAATGCAGGCAAGCTCGCCCCAAAGTGGGAAGGACCCTACCTAATTGATGCACAGGCGGGGAAAGGAGCATATCGCCTGTCAACCTTGGATGGCCAAATGATCCCACGGAGTTGGAACGCCATTCACCTTAAAAGGTATTACATCTAAACAATGCCTCCCTTAAACTCACCTCCTCCCAGGTATGGACAATCCTTTATTTATTAGGTGTAACCTTTCATTTCCCTTTTTTCTGTTTTTTCATTTTACTTCTCTGCAAATTAAGATGTCACTAACACAACTTGTGGAGGGGCGTCAACATAGTTGACGTCCATCTTTAACATGTTTCTGTCTTGCGAGATGTTGACATACGAGAATGGGGACATATCGAAAGTACTCGAAATCAAAAGGACAACGAATTCTCCTCCGTCAGAGACTGGCCATCTCTTCTTAAGTAAAGGTACACAATCCCTTCTAAGGTTTAAAGAGTTAATTACCTCTTTCTTAAGATGTTAGGTTACCACACCTTCGCCTGGAGCGCAAGCTATCTCTTTAATTGAGGTGTGGGGTGGGCCTATATGGGTAAACTCATATAGCTTACCCATTCCCACTCAGTTAAATGATTGATCTTATGTTTTATTCTTGTGGTTATGGCATGTACGTGTCATCTTAAGTATCTACTGCTTTGACATACTATCATGTCACCTTACGAACTTAACACGTGATCATCCAAAGAAAATTTCATCAAAAGTAAATCAAGCCTTGACATGCTTAAAAATTATTAAACCATAATTTTACTAAAAAAGCTACCATAAAGTTAAGGCAGTAATCCAACATCCAAACTACTAAAGCTAAAACGCAAAAGTGTTGGACCAACCCAACACTTAAAAGAAATTGTCTTCGGTCCTTATGGACCTATTACATAACCAACAAAATTAAAATTGTCTTTGGGATTCCACCCCAGTAATACCAACAAAAAACAAAACAAGCTTGTTTTACCTTTTTCAGATGGCATACGCCTCAGGTGTTGCTTTAGGAGTAACATCTCCAACTTCTGCTGCTTCCTTTACAACTGATTCATGTGGGCTTGATGACACCTCACCCTCATCTACTGGTTCACCTGTCAGCTTGGAGAAATGGGCATATTCCTTATTGATATCCCAATCCTGAGCCTTCCCTTCCTGAAACTCCTTCATCATCTTGATTTTACACTAAGAAACAGTTTTAGCAGCAGCCAATTTGCAAGAACCTTTTACTTCGGCAATCTCCTTAAGGTGATCTTCCTCACTTTTTGCCAAACTGTCCAATAAATCCTTCACGGTCTTCTCTTAATCCTCCAGCGTCTTATCTTGTTGTTCCAAAGACTTTTCATGCCCCTTCATCTTGTTTGCTAGCATAATCTTCTCCTTCTTGACCAAAGCAACATCAGCCTTAGACTTCTTCTTCAACAACTCCATTTCCTTTACCAAATCTTCCAAATACCCTACCGCCTGTAACATAAAAATTTGACATCAAAAGGTGTTATAGAACCTTTTGAATTAGTCAAAATCTAGTTAGTAACATCTTACCCCAGCTGCAAAACTCATACATTTCTTCTTGAACTCTCCTACTGGCATTCCTTCAAAAGTGTCTCCAACATCAATTACCTCCTCCTGAATAGCCTTTCTCTTTTTCACCCTAGAGCCAATACCCGCGCTCTCATCTAAAACATGGATCTTCTTTGGAACTGGTGGTGGTTTCGTATCTATCTTAAGAGGGAAGTCTCCAAACATGGCCTCAATGTCATCCAGATCAAAGTCTGATCCTGAGACAACTGGTTTGAAAACTGCATCAACATATGAAAAATGTCAAGAAATATAATGCAACAGATTGATGAAATAAAATAAAAAGATAACATGCTTACCTGTAGACATAATGACGGAGGTTGATGCTTTTTGATCTTCCTGAGCAACCAGAGGTGATTCCAACAGTCCCCTAGGAGATCTCTTGTCCAAGGGAAGTTTGAAGAATTCGTCAATCTTTGCCAAGGTGTCTTCTGCCGGTGGGAATAATTCTCCCCAATCAATATCTGAAAAAAGGTAAGAGCAATTACGATTTCAGTTTGTCTCAAGAACAGAAAATCACAAAGTTAGGAATTAAAAGTACCTCCCTTGTTCCACTCGCTTGGTACCTCATTCCCTCCTTCAATGGATGCCCTATCAACAAAGAAAAACCTATTTTTCCACCCCCTATCACTCGAAGATGTGGTGCTCATTAGGGAATTCCTACCTGATCTCTTCTTAAAAAGATATCTTTTTGAGCCAAAAGGTTGGAGATCGTACGAATAGGCTATTTCTTGGAGACCTAGGTCTAAACCATTCTCCCTGTTCACTTTGATAACGAAGGCAAAAATTCTCCAAGCCATAGGCATCAGTTGAGGATAAGCAAGTTGAGTCTTTTGAAAAAATTCAGAAACCAACGAAGGGAAGGGATAGCTAAACCCTAGAAGAAAGGGGTACTCAAGAAAACAAATCCATTTGTTAGAAACAAAGTCGGACCTAAGATTTAGAGAAAAAGGGTGAAAGATTGCACCTTTAGGGAAGTAGCATTGTTGTTTTAATGACTCGATTTGGGCATCGTTAAACACGCACGTTTCCTCGTCTGGTTTAGCAAGGAGTTTTTCACAAACGAAATCCTCAAGGTTAATTTCTATGGGACCTTGTGGAATCGGAGCACTCTTAGTTTTGGATGAACTCCACCTAATCCTACCCATGGTTGACAAACAAAAGAGAGAAGCAAACAATGGAGAAAAGCAAGAACAAAGAATTTTACCTTGCAGAGAACAGCGCCGTAGTGAGAAGGAACGGAATGGAAGGTTTGAGAACTTATTAAGGAACCATCCAAGCGGTTATCTAATTTGAAAAGAGCTCAATTTCCAAAAAACTACTTTTCCCTAAATTAACTCCTCAACCGTCCATTACCTCCACGTATCATTTTACCCGTCCAATCATGCAAGCTGGCAGTTGAGTATTAATTGAGAAAAACATTTGTCTCTTCAGTTGCCAGACAGACAAATATTTTTGGGAACAAATTGTTGTGGGTATTTTTCAGCATGGTGACATCTTCAGTTGCTCCTGCATGTCAAGATGTTATTCCACTGTAAGTATTATTTAATATTTACTAATTTATTTCCTATTATTTCTATTAATATTTTACAGTAAATGAGAGAGAGAAACACGGGATATTTCCAAGCACGTTCAAACTCTTCAACGGCAAAAATGACTTGGTCTCGTGGACGTTGGGAGGATAAGCTTGGATGCCGAGATTGTAGGAACTACTTCTTACCCGTTCTTAGTTGTTCTTATTTAAGGGGAGATGGAGACGGAAAAATACACGTTCCATTACACACACTACACACATCATTTGTAATCCTCTCCATCATCTTCCGAAGTTGTAACCTCGATTATCATAGTGAAACTTTTAAGGTTGGAGACCTATCTCCCGGGGTTTTTTTCAAAGAGATTATTATCTCTAAGGATTTCCTCGTTAACAAATCTTGGTGTCATTTTTACTTCCATGTCTTTAATCCTTTTAACCGAATTCCATAGTCTCCTCCTAGTTATTTAATCCATACACTTGACAAAGTTAAGATTCTACATTATTGTTTTTTTCTACCAAAACAGCAGTTACAATCTTATCAGAATTGTAACCACCTCCTACATTAATTCAAATCAAATGAGGACTCCCTAACAGATATAATCCTCCTAGGATTATACCTTATCTCTTTACAGTCCAAATTCAACATGGATTCTGTCAATCCATCATTATAAATACAAGCCATAATTTCCATATTTTGGTACGTCACTTTTGATATTCCGAAACTCTGTCAATTTAGTTTCTCTCACTACAAACTGTGAACTTACTCTCACGCCGGAGGGCCTTCGCCGGTGAAGCCCCGGCTTAGTTTACGTGTTTTATCTTATTTTCAGGCTAAGCAATCACTGGAGCAAACCTATCGCTTGGATTTGGGCTGATTTGACGATTTTGGCATCATCAATTGGTTCCATTGCCGGGAATCGATTCAAATGCCCTTTGTTTGGCTTAGGAAAAGCTCGCTTGAAGCCAGATTTCTTTCCGAATAACTTCTTGATTTAAACGGAAATTGCTGTTCCGTTTTGCTCTGTTCTTAATTTTGCTGGATTCTACAAATTTCGGCCGGAATCTGCAAATTTCTTGCCTGGAACAATCGTGTTTGGCCGGAATTTTTGGTGTTGTTAAATTGCAAATTGCAATTTCGTGTTAGCGGTCGAATCATATTCCAAATTTTGGCCGGAAATCTTGATCTGTTGGAAAATTTCCGTTTGGTAATTTGTTGTTTACAATCGTTAAGTTGCAATGGAAGACAGACGATTCACTAGTGTTACCAACGAGGAGCAGTCCCAAACGAACGAGGTCCAACCTAATACCGAGGTGCTTCCTCCTCCACCTTAGCCCGAAGGACCACCTCCCCTCGCCATGACTCTCCGTTCCATGGGACAGCCAGCTGTCGAGGGGGCAGGTGCAAACCTTCCTCGTATCACTCGTCCTCGAGGGAAACGAACGGGGAAGAAAATGATGAGGAACGCCGACGTCGGTCGAGCTGAAAACACCCAGCCCGTCGACCGACGTACCTTGTTGCATAGACAAATGGAGACATTGCAGAGAATTTACGAGACTCAAGCTGCTCTACTACAATTGGACCCAGAAAACTCCATGGCCGAGTTCATCAGGCCTTCAAAGACAGGTGGCAACTCTCGTGGAAGGGAGACGGGTGAGCGACGAGATCCTCCCTATGATCATTCCGTACCACCTAAGCAGGCCCTCCGAGATGCTCCTCGTCCTCGGCCTCGAAATCAAGACAATGACAAGGTGATAGACCTGAGAAGTCAATTGAATTCCAAGGAACAGGAAGTAGACTCGAGGGACCTAAGAACGAGGCTCAGTCTGTCCAAACGTTTATCCCCTCCTCGTCTCGTCATGGAACCTCGTCGTCCTGACTCTCCTCGACCTCGGCGAGATTCTCCTAGACCTTGGCAAGACTCTCCACATCCTCGTCCGTTTGCAAGGCCGAGGACTCCCCAACCATATAGAATGGTACTTGGTGGCTACGAGGCAGAATCGAAGCAAGACAAAGCACCCTCTAGACAAGGAGAAAACCGTCGAAATGACGAGGAGCACAGTAGGGTGAATGGTCACCCTAGAGATAAGTCCCACCGTAGCTCCCAACGCAGTACTCACTCTAGCACTGAAAGGGGAGTGGAAGCTAAACAATGGCATCTCTTGAAACAAAGGCTCGATGACATCGAGATGGGAAAGAAGGTTGATGGTGATGACTATGACTGGTCCACTCGTCCGTTCTCCCAGAGGATAACTGATGCACCACCTAATCCTCACTTAAAGGTCCCGAGCTTTGAAAAATATAACGGAACCACCGACGCGAAGGACCACGTGCAAAGTTTTGAACAAACCATGAACCTCCTCACCAAAGCCGATGACATGCTCTGTAAAGCTTTCGCGGGCACCTTCTCCGGAACAGCCTTGACCTGGTTTCGTGAGTTGAAAAAGGGTTTCATCGATAGCTGGAGAGGCATGAGGAGAATGTTCTTGGACCACTTTGCCACTGCAGGGAGGAGGAAGAAGAGGTTGACCGACCTTGCCAATATCGATCAAGGGAAGAATGAGACCACTCTCAGTTACTATAACCGGTTCCGAACCATGGCGGAACAAGTGGAAGAAAGCCTCACAGACAGGGAGGTAATTGTTTGTTTTAACTCCGGATTGAGATCCGGACCCCTCATCTATGAACTATCCGCCAGAGAGCCAAAGTCCAAGGCGAATTTATACAACGTGGCTTATGCCATTGCCATGGCGGAAGATAAGAGCAAGAAAAGGGGATCCGACAAGACGGAACCAGAAGCGGCTGGCACTCGCCACGCTTCTAATGGCAATGGGAATGGTAATGGATCAAGGGGGAAGAATAGAACAAGGGCTTCCGAAAAACCTGAAATTTTTACCCCTCTTACCAAACCCATCACATAGATCATGCAGTTAGTAAACCTTCCACCACCTCGTCCGCTGAGCGACAAATCAAAGTTCCCTCGCGACACTTCTAAATTCTGTGATTTCCACAAGGACCATGGTCACACCACTGAAAGGTGCATCGCCCTCAAGTGCATGATCCAAAGGTGGGTCGACGAGGAAAAACTCGACCGCTATGTCATGAAGAAAGATGGCAAGCAGAAGCGGAAGGAAGAGGAAAGTGAAGATGATGACAAAAGCGAGGATGGAGAACAAAGACCTCCTAGGGCCAAACTGCATGTGATCCGAGAAGAGACAATCTCCACAAGAAAGCTACGGGACCAGATCCATGAACTAAGCAAGGTGTACCACGTTCCTGCTTGGGTTCATAAGGCGGAAGAGGTCATTAGATTTTCTCCCAATGAATTAGAAGGGAGCCGTGCTGCCCATGAACAACCCTTGGTGATAAAGGGCTGGATTGATAACGTTGAATCTGAAAGACTTCTTGTTGACACGGGGGACTGTAGCGTTGTGAGAAAAATTCATC
The DNA here is from genome assembly GCA_022495995.1 of Adenophora triphylla var. japonica. Lineage (NCBI taxonomy): Eukaryota > Viridiplantae > Streptophyta > Magnoliopsida > Asterales > Campanulaceae > Adenophora > Adenophora triphylla. The sequence continues at coordinate 62,960 of JAFEMH010007207.1, read as the reverse complement.
TTTTCATCTTTTGAGTCGCCACCTATATTATTTGATTGGAAACATAGGAAAACCATTCTGAAAGAGATTTGGGTTCGGGGCTTAGGTTATGAAATGGGTAGGTTTAGAAGGCATCCATTTCACCCAATCCGGAGATCGGTCTTGCTAAAGAAAAGAGAGGTTTTCAATCTTTTTAATAAAATAATTAAAGAAGAACAAATAAACCCTAATCAATTTCTTGATTAGGAATGTCGGATTGTATGCTTCGAGATCGCCTTCATTGACTGAAGGGACTCTAGGCTAATCCTTTTGATGGGATTACACTACTCTAAAAATCAATAGAGAGGTTGAGAAGAGAAACGAAAGTTTAAAGGATGATTACCTTTTGAGAAGAGATTCGGACAGAGTTTCGACTCAAGTTTAGAGTCGAACCTTGATTCGGACAGAGCTTCGCCTCGATCCTTGATTTGGATCTTGATGCGGACGGAGCTTCGCCTTGGTCCTTTGATTTGGGTTTTGATGTTTGTTAATCAACAAGGTTGATGAACAAACTTTAGGAGTTGTTTTGTGAGTGATTTGAAGGAGTCTTTCGTGGAAAGAAACCAACAAATTGTGTGTGTTGTGTGTTTTCTTGATCAAGGATCAGAATTGTCGACCTACGAAACACCGAAAGTCATCCAAGATTTATAGGAGGTTGGAGAGGTGAAGGTGGAGAGGTAAAATCCCCTAGGAAGGTTCCGAACTCGGTTCGATTGGATACCCGAATTGATAAGGTTTTATCCAAAAAGAGAGTTTGAAACGGAGAAGGAGAGTGATTTCTGCACATCCTGTCGAGGGGATATCTCGCGCGAGATAAGATATCTCGTGCGAGATAACTAGTCTGATGACTACTTTTTCCTTTTCAGTTGTTCCGTTAGTCAGTTAGGTCCAAAAACTAACGAGGTTAGTTAGAAACTTAACGAAACATGACGAAACTGATATGCTTTCATCAAAACATAAAAGAGAGATGAAGAGTAGTGTAATCATGTAATTATGGGTTCAGAATGGGGTGTCTACAGAGCCCCTCGGCGATGTGTCTTATGAAAGAAGAAGTGTCGTCGATAGAAAAGACATCATTCTGAACACTGGGATGGTCGTGCCGCACGGCTGCCTACGTATCTCTATCGGAGAATCAGACCAAAACGTAGTTCGACTCCAAAACACGAAAAGGTTGCTTTAGGTATTTTGAAAATCATTTTTTTTTTGAAAATCGAGGAGATTTTATTTTTGAAAAGGCAAATCCGTACTGAGGAATCAAATCATGACCCAATTCTGAAGATACCTGTCTTTTGAAGTAAGGTGACGATCTTGGCGATTCAAGACCGAGCTTTTGTTGAGGTGACGATCCTGGATATTCGGGACCGAGCTTTTGTTGAGGTGACGATCCTGGCGATTCAAGACCGAGCTTTTGTTGAGTAGTACTCGACATACTACTTGTAGATGCTTGACGCATCTTAGATGCTTGACACACCTAATTGGTGACGATCCTAGCGATTCAAGACCGAGCTTTTTGTTGAGTAGTACTCGACATACTACTTGTAGATGCTTGACACACCTACTTGGTGACGATCCACCTGTAAGGGCGCTGAATCGGGCTTTTGATGGTGAGTACTTGACATACTTACCCTAGATGCTTGACACATCTATTTGATGACGATCCACCTGTAAGGGCGCTGAATCGGGATTTTTTTTGTTGGTGAGTACTTGACATACTTACCCTAGATGTTTGACACATCTATTTGATGACGATCCACCTGTAAGGGCGCTGAATCGGGCTTTTGATGGTGAGTACTTGACATACTTACCCTAGATGCTTGACACATCTATTTGATGACGATCCACCTGTAAGGGCGCTGAATCGGGCTTTTTTTGTTGGTGAGTACTTGACATACTTACCCTAGATGCTTGACACATCTATTTGATGACGATCCACCTGTAAGGGCGCTGAATCGGGCTTTTGTTGGAATATGTTTGACGCATATGGTTGCTTGACGCTATGGATGCTTGACGCAATGGATGCTTGACGCAATGGTTGCTTGACGCGATGGTTGCTTGACGCTATGGATGCTTGACGCAATGGTTGCTTGATGCTATGGATGCTTGACGCAATGGTTGCTTGACGCGATGGTTGCTTGACGCTATGGATGCTTGACGCAATGGTTGCTTGACGCTATGGATGCTTGACGCAATGGTTGCTTGACGCGATGGTTGCTTGACGCTATGGATGCTTGACGCACTTAATTGGATGCATTGATAGATGGTAATTCAAACACTCAACATGTTTGATCTAATTCTTGAAAGTAGGCACTTGACGTGCTTTACGTACTTTAATTCCTGCAAGAGGGTTAGTGAAAGCAATTGCATAACAACATATATTCACTTAGTGTTTGTTCAGGATGATCAATGTGCACTCGACTCCAAGAATCAGCGGGGAGAATGAGTTATATTATGTGAGAATTGAAAATCGTTTGTGATTTAAATTTTGGTTTTGAAGACCAACTCGTGAGGTCCATTTAGAGATCGAATGAGACAATCGTCTAATAGGATTCCGTTGAGATAATCCAAGTTCAATACTAAGGTTCAGGATACTTCAAGGATTTTTCGTTGTCGCAGGACTTTTTCATCGTCAAGCCCCAAGTTTCTCATGTGATGATCATTGACTGACCAAGGTCTTTACCACTCCAATGGCTTTTGCTGTGTAGAACTGATGCTGCCCAATCCAAAGCACATATTTTCCAAGGCTTCTCTTGACACTAAGCCCCAAGACTTCTTGTATGTTGTAGATGACTTCGTGAACAGGCTTGTGAGACTGCGTGAATCGAAGAAGGATCCCCTCCTTTTTCCCTTTGATTTTTTTTTGTGACGCGCCCTGGTTTTTGCCTAGATCGCCCTTTCGGGTTTTCAATCTAGCGGGCATCTCTTTTGCGTCTTTTGTTTTTGTGCTCTAACTTTTGCCTAGGCCACTCTTTACGAGTTTTCAACCTAGCGAGCCTTTTTTTTTTTTGAAAAGTATGTGTACTCGAAGAGAACTCAGTTGGAAGAACTCATTAAGGAGAAAGATGAGATCTCGAGTTTAGTTGAGGAGAGACGGACTCTATTCTTTGGAAGATGATCCAAGCATTGACTCTTTTGGGGAGTGTATTCTCTAATGATGAGAGTGAGAAACGAAGAGGAAAGCCCCTAATGCAGATTTGATTACTCTCGAGAGTTTGAGTAGGGATTGACTGGGGGAGGAAAGGTTAGGAAGCCCCAGTTTTGATGCTTGGATTTCAAGAGTGTGCATGAGAATGGCTAAGAGGAAGCCCCTAGACTCAACAAAGAACGCTATATGGCTCAAAGGTCTAGAAAAGTTGCTCTACTTTTAATGGACCTTGTATCATCTAGAAATTTCTTAACGAATTTGAAAAGAAAGCCAATCATTAGTATGAATTAAGGCTAAACATTTCTCTTTATGGATTGATGTTGAAAGTCTTCTTCATTTGCGTTGCCATTCGGGCTTCATTGTAAGAGGATGTTAAGGGATCCTCTTTTCTTCATTGATATCACTTGACTCTTCTTCTTTGCGGGAGAGTCCTTCTTGCCTTTGTTGAAATTTCATCCTTGTTGTGGGGCGATGAAGGCTTGAGAGTTTTTTCTCTCTTTTTTTTTTTCATTTTTTTTTTTTTTTTTTTTGATGCTCTAATTTTTGCCTAGGAGGAATTGAGGAGTTTCGACCTAGCGAGCTTTTTATTTATTTTTTTACTCTCAAAGCCTTGAATTGAGTAGCCCCACTCTTCTTGGGATGAATGTTGATAGCAGCGCCTTTGGCTTCCTTCGTTTGTTGATCTTCGACTTTCAACAGGAGTAATGTTTAGCCTTAAGCCTTCTAATGATAGTTTTCATTTCAAACTTGTTTAGAAGTTTCTATTTTTCGTGATGATTTAAGGAATGAGGGTCCACTATTCAGCATGGATTGAATTATACTCATAAAGAAAACAACTTTTGGGAAAGTGTTTAGGATAAAGAGATAACTTTTATTGATAAGGAAATTCGAAACAGACTCGATAGTTCACTTGACACAAACTAGAGAGGATAGAGATGTACTAGAATGACAGAACGACTCTTCGAGAACATACTAGGAAGTTTACCTAATCTATATTTTTTTTCTTTTCTTTTTTTTTTTTTCAAAGGAAAAAGGGAGAGGACAATCGGAGCCCCAAGGCGGTGATGCTTCAGTTGATCTTGCCGGCTTCATACAAGTCTTGGATGGCATCCCTCAAATTGTAGCAATTGTTGGTGTCATGACCACTAAACTGATGGTAATCGCAAAATTTGTCGTGGTCCCAATCTTCTCTCATTTTCTTAGGATGATAGTCTTCCATTGGTTTCAGTTTTCCTTGGCCTACTAGATCATCGAACATTTCCTTAAGAGTAGCCCCACCAAAATCATGATAGGTACGACCGGTGCTCCCCTTTGTTGGACGATTCTCCTTTTCGAATTCTTTCTAAGAAGGATCAATTCATCAATTCTAAGGCCCGATTTATGGAGTTCGAGGAAACTAGGGAAGTAATTGCCGGCAAGCTTCTCTTGGTACTCTTCGCGGAGACATTGAAATAGGATATGAATTTGTTCGTCTAGGCTTGGCCTATCAACGATTTCAGTCAGTTTGGTCCTCCATCTTTTAAAAAAATCGGCGAATGACTCATTTTGTTGTTGCTTAGTTTGCTCAAGGTCTCTCCTAGTAGTGCGGTAGGTAGTGTTGTCCTCAAAATGTTCTTGGAAGGCACGACTGGCGAGTGGCCAATCAAGCCTTGTGGAGAGTGGAAGAGTCATGTACCAATCTCTAGCGGCACCATCAAGGGTTTGAGGAAAGCATTGAGCTAGCAAGTTGTCATCGACTCCCATAGGTAGCATGGCCCAAGAGTAGGTTTCCAAATGAGCTTTAGGGCAAGTAGAACCATTGAATTTTGCAGTGTCGGGCGTCTTGTACTTTCTAGGAAGCTTTGACATGGATTGACGAAGGGTGTCATAGTCGATAGAGAGCGAGGCTCCCTTGCTCACATCGAGGGATGCAAGTTTCTTTTCTAGCATTGCCATGGTGAGGGGTTCGTCCTTGCTTTCCCTCTTTCTTTCTTTCTTGGAAACATAACTCTCATTGTCGGATGAGGAAGATGATGAGCTAGACTCATACACCTTTTTCTTGTGCTTGCGGTGGCTTTTAGCCTTCTTAGTGTATGATACTTCATCATCGGAAGAGGTCCTACTTTCTTTCTTCTTTGAGCTTAATTCGGCCAATTGTAGTTTCATGGCTTGGAGTTCGTCAACCATGGCTTTCATTTCCCCGGCTTGGATTCTTCTTTCAAGTTCTAATCGGGCCTCCATTTCATCGGCTTGGGCTTGTAGCATTTCTTCATATCGAATCCTTTGATCCTCAATTTCCTTCTTGAGTGCTTCGGAATTCATCGTGTCGGAAAGAAATTGAGATGCTACCGTTGGAGAGGTAAGGGAGCTTGACGACCTTAGAGATGAACTCGAGATATCCTAACGAAACGTCTTTTAGAAGATTAGCCCCAAACGATCCTAGATGGAGAAAAGGATGATGGTTAAAATTACCTCACGAGTGATTTTTTTGAAGTTTTTATTTTTATTAGAGACGGAGTTTTGACTCAAGGAGGGAGCGCACATCGATCATCAATTACAAACACACATTCTGCAAATAATATCTCGCGCGAGACGAGGTAATCTCGCACGAGATAACCATTCGGAGAGATGGATTTTATTCCTTTTTATTTCCTAAATTCATGGTCGGACGGACAAAGGTCCGTTTTCTATCTAGTATCCTAGGTAAATCTTGCAGGCATACGTAATTCAAACCGAACCTAGGGACTCGGTAATTAACCATTCTTTGTAAAGTAAAGCCACGTAAAATTGACCGGAAGGATTTTTTTCTTTAAAGGGACTTCCGAAAGGGTCATTCCGAAGGGACATTTCCGAAGATACTTTTTCTTTTTCCGAAGGGACTTTTTCCGAATCCTTTCTCGATAGTCAATTTTACATTAACTTTATTTTTGTCAAAGACAAGAAAGATTACCAAGTCAAAACCGACCGGTCACGGAGTGTTCTTAGAAAGACAATCTACATGAAAATGTGGCGATGCAGGGCTGGAAGGCTAGGCTCCCCGCGATATGACAATCTAGGTGGATTGAATACGCGGAGTGGGATGATCCAACTTCGGAGAGACCGGCGACTAGGTGGTTACCGTCATCCGTCCTTAGTGTGGGTCCCGGGTTAATCGGGGTATGCAGTGCAATGACAGATATAGCATGAGTGCGCGTGTGTGAGAGTCAATCTAGGTGATAGAGTAAAATAGAGATTTTTTTTTGAAAACGAAAAGAAAAACAGATAGTGGCCGCACCAAGTGGTTGCCTACGTTTCTCCCAATTTAGGAAGACTCAGGCCGTCGTAGTTCCACATAAAGAGAGATAAAGAGAGATAAATAATTTAATTTACAACTCCCGAATCCCCAATGGACCGGACTTTAATTAAATAAAACCCAATCGCACGCAGTTCATAAATAATAATCAATTATTTAAAGAAAACGAAGGTTCGAGTTCTACACCTTAAGGGAGGCCTTAAGATGCGGGAACTCTGCAAATAATGAATTCTGGGATCCCCCTTGCGTGTTCGGCTCTCGTCTTGGACTATGAGATGAACGGGAGAAACCAGAAAACGACCAGATTGCCGAAGCCATATCTCGCGCGAGATATGATATCTCGCCGCGAGATATGCTTCATCTGAGAGCAGAAAACTCGAATTTACAAAATTTTTGAAAACCTCTCTTTTAATTTTGACGCAAGTTTAAGCCTCTTAATTTTAAGTCCCCAGCGGAGTCGCCACTGTAGCGTTGTGAGAAAAATTCATCTTTTCATCTTTTGAGTCGCCACCTATATTATTTGATTGGAAACATAGGAAAACCATTCTGAAAGAGATTTGGGTTCGGGGCTTAGGTTATGAAATGGGTAGGTTTAGAAGGCATCCATTTCACCCAATCCGGAGATCGGTCTTGCTAAAGAAAAGAGAGGTTTTCAATCTTTTTAATAAAATAATTAAAGAAGAACAAATAAACCCTAATCAATTTCTTGATTAGGAATGTCGGATTGTATGCTTCGAGATCGCCTTCATTGACTGAAGGGACTCTAGGCTAATCCTTTTGATGGGATTACACTACTCTAAAAATCAATAGAGAGGTTGAGAAGAGAAACGAAAGTTTAAAGGATGATTACCTTTTGAGAAGAGATTCGGACAGAGTTTCGACTCAAGTTTAGAGTCGAACCTTGATTCGGACAGAGCTTCGCCTCGATCCTTGATTTGGATCTTGATGCGGACGGAGCTTCGCCTTGGTCCTTTGATTCGGGTTTTGATGTTTGTTAATCAACAAGGTTGATGAACAAACTTTAGGAGTTGTTTTGTGAGTGATTTGAAGGAGTCTTTCGTGGAAAGAAACCAACAAATTGTGTGTGTTGTGTGTTTTCTTGATCAAGGATCAGAATTGTCGACCTCTGAAACACTGAAAGTCATCCAGTATTTATAGGAGATTGGAGAGGTGAAGGTGGAGAGGTAAAATCCCCTAGGAAGGTTCCAGAACTTCGATTCGATTGGATACCCGAATTGATAAGGTTTTATCCAAAAAGAGAGTTTGAAACGGAGAAGGAGAGTGATTTCTGCACATCCTGTCGAGGGGATATCTCGCGCGAGATAAGATATCTCGTGCGAGATAACTAGTCTGATGACTACTTTTTCCTTTTCAGTTGTTCCGTTAGTCAGTTAGGTCCAAAAACTAACGAGGTTAGTTAGAAACTTAACGAAACATGACGAAACTGATATGCTTTCATCAAAACATAAAAGAGAGATGAAGAGTAGTGTAATCATGTAATTATGGGTTCAGAATGGGGTGTCTACAGGGACCTCCCGTGATATTCTGTACTACTCTGCCTTCCAACAGATGGGCTTAAAAGACACCATACTGGAGCCTTATCATGGAAGGCTGGAAGGTTTCACCAACCATAAAGTTGGTGCCAAGGGAACTGTTGAGTTGGAACTAGAAGTCGGCGAACATCCCTTCCGATCCAAGGCTACTGTCACTTTCGTAGTCATGGATCTAACAAGTGATTATCATGCTATCCTAGGCATTCCAAGTCAAGAGAAACTTGGGTTGGTTGCCTCCCTTCCTCACCAGCGAGTTAAATTCCCAACTCGTGCTGGAATTGGATGCGTGCGGGCGACCACCAAGAACTTCTTGGAGCATGTCGTCAAAAGCAGGAAAGCATCCAAAAGCGTGGAGATAGACACTCCCGAAGACAATATCAAGATCTCTAAGTCTTTGAAAACTACCCATACTAGCTCTAGGATGAGCTATATCCGTGAGGTACTAGAGGAAGAGCCTATGGTCCTAGAAATTGCAGCTGACCAGGGCATAGTTCCGTTTGTTTTTGAGGCAGACCCTGTTCTCGTCAACGGCCAGAACTCGGGGGGCCAACCCTGACTTGAGGATAGTCGATATGCCCGACGTTGATGAACTAATGGAAGAAGAAGGCCTCAACGTGAATGACAGTGAGGGTAGGAGAATTAGAGAAATCATCATTGAGTCTCTGGAATTTCGAGACGGTCCTGAAATGGAGCCTGTGGACGAACTGGAAGAGGTAGTCATCAATCCTGAATATCCTGAACAAAAAATTAAACTCGGAGGCCAGCTATCCCCAGAAGAGGAGGAAGAAATCATCTCCCTCTTGAAAAACAGTCTCGACGTCTTTGCTTGGAGAGTCGAAGACATGAGGGGGATCAATGAAGAAGTAGCCCTCCACCGCTTGAAAGTTGATCCATTTGCAAAAACCATCTCACAAACAAGGAGAAATTTTGCAAGGGACAAGGAGGAAGCTATCAAGGAAGAGGTGCAAAAGTTACTTAGCACCGAAATTTTTCGAGAAGTAAAGTACCCCGTTTGGTTGGCCAACGTAGTAATGGTGAAGAAGCAAAATGGGAAGTGGCGAATGTGCATAGATTTCACTGATCTTAACAAGGCCTGCCCTAAAGACAGTTATCCTCTCCCCAGAATCGATAAGTTGGTTGACTCCATTGCTGGACACCAAACACTTAGTTTTCTAGATGCCTATTCAGACTATCATCAGATCAAAATGGCGGAAGGGGACATCGAGAAGACGGCCTTCCAAACACCTGGGGGAAATTATTGTTATGTCATGATGCCCTTTGGGCTTAAGATCACGGGTGCCACATACCAACGCATGGTGAATCAAGTATTTGGTGCACAGATAGGTCGCAACATGGAGGCCTACATAGATGATATGGTCATAAAGACCAAGGAAGGCAGGCACGCCCCTGATTTGGAGGAAATAATAAACAATCTCCGAGCCAATAACATGAAGTTAAACCCAAGCAAATGTGTGTTTGGGGTGACAGCTGGAAAGCTCCTAGGCTTCATGGTATCACAAAGGGGAATAGAGGCGAACCCCAAGAAGATCAAGGCCTTAATTGACATGAAGGAACCTACCAACATCAAGGAGGTTCAAAGATTAAATGGAAGAATAGCGGCACTTGGAAGATTCATCGCCAAATCCACCGAAAAATCATTGCCATTCTTCAAGGTATTGAAGGGTACCAAGAGCTTCTCCTGGACTTTCGAATGCTCCGAAGCATTCCTCCGGTTAAAGGAGTACTTGGGTTCCCCTCCCTTGCTTAGCAGTCCGATTACGAGTGAGATGCTGTATGTCTTCCTAGCTGCCACTAATCATGCAGTCGCAGCTGTTCTTGTTCGAAATGATGAAGGAACACATAAGCCAGTCTACTATGTCTCCAAGGCATTGTCAGACGTGGAGAGCAGATATTTCAATGTAGAAAAGATAGCATACGCACTAGTTATTGCTCAAGGAAACTACGTGCCTACTTTTCTGCGCACCCCATCACTGTGTATACCAATGAACCGTTGAAGAAAATTCTGCATAAGTTGGATGGCTCCGGACGTCTCCTAAATTGGTCTATCTCTCTTACCGAGTTTGATATCACGTACCAACCAAGGAAGACCCTCCTGGCACAGCCCTTGGTTGACTTCATGGTCGAGACTGGCTTCATGAGTGACACGTCCCCACTTCCCGTAAGCAAAACACTTCGGAAGAAGAAGAGTCTCCCATTGAACTCCCGTCCAACTGTTGGGTGCTATACACGGATGGATTGGCTACAAAGGAGAGAAGCGGAGCTAGAGTTGTACTAACAAGTCCGGAAGGAGAGTACACCATGCAAGACATTATTCGATTCAAATTCCCTGCCTCGAACAACCAAGCTGAATATGAAGCTCTGATATTTGGTATCGAGTTGGCCTCCTTCTATGAGGCAACTAAGGTGGCGGCATTCTGTGACTCCCAACTTGTTGTCAAACAAGTGAAGGGAGAGTATAACACCCAAATCCCACCCTTACCAAGTATAGAGACCTTGTCCTAGACATGACAAAGAAGATGGAATTTTTCGAGATCAAGCAAATAGGCAGGGAGGACAACCAAATCGCAGACGTTCTATCTAAACTAGCGACTATGTATGTGTCTGAGTCTAACTCCAATCCATACGTAGTTTTTGCTGAGGAACCTGTGTATGAAAGACTACAAATCATGCTCCTAGATGGAGAGGAGAGATGTTGGATCGATAACTACATAGACTACATCGAGAAGAGCCAACTCCCAGAAGATGAAGCACAAGCCAAATTTATCAAGAAGAGGTCACCAAGGTTCGTTGTGATGAACGGAGTCCTCTACCGAAGATCTTTCACTAATCTCTTGCTGAGGTGTGTCGGAAATTGAGAATCTCTTGGCGGAAGTACATGAAGGCGTTTGTGGCGGACACCCGGGACACCCGGGGGCCAGAACCTTAGCTGACAAGATCATCTCGCTAGGTTATTATTGGCCACATCTAAGGGAGGACGCGCACGCCTATGTTAGAAAATGTGATAAGTGCCAGAGATTCTCCGACATTCCTAGACTACCGGCAGTCGAGCAGACACTTGTAATACCTATGTAGCCATTTGATATGTGGGGAATCGACATCATCGGACCCTTCCCTCCCGCCCGAGGCAATTGCAAGTATGTGATAGTAGTTGTTGATTACTTTTCCAAGTGGATAGAAGCGAAAGCATTGACCAAGATAATGGAAGAGAACGCAATCAACTTTGTCCACGACCACATCTGGTGTCGATTTGGGCTCCCACACACCATTGTATCAGATCGTGGACTCCAATTCTCTACGGCATTCACAACGAAGTTGGCAAGAGTAAGAGTTCGTCATGCAAAGTCATCCGTGAGCAGACCTCAAGGCAACGGACAAGCGGAGGCTGCTAACAAATTGGTCTTAACAGCCCTGACTAAGAACCTTGAAGGACGCGAGGGCAGATGGTTGGACGAACTTCCCCTAGCCTTATGGGATGTTCGCACAACCACCCGGGGGCCAACCGGAAAACCCCATTCGCACTAACCTTTGGTTCCGAGGCTATGGCACCAGCTGAGATGGCTATCCCTACTGTGAGAAATTCCCATTATGATGAGCAAGTCAACAAGGTCAATAGGCTCCTAGATCTAGACCTGATAGATGAGAAGTGACTAGCTGCACAGATGAGGATGGTGAATTACAAGCAAAGGACCAAGGCATACCATGACAAGAGGGTCATCAGAAGAGTATTCCAAGTAGGCGATTGGGTACTTAGAAAAATTGAAACAACTGGTCGGAAGGCAGAACAAAACAAGCTCTCCCCAAATTGGGAAGGTCCTTATATTATAACTCAAGTCGTTCGAGAAGGGACCTACAGATTAAAGACTAAGGATGGGAAAGAGCTCAAGCACCCATGGCATTCTGAAAACCTTCAAAAGTACTATCATTAACGTGTTAGTTTACCTTTTGTAATAGAGTAGTTTTCAGCTATTAGTCTTTTACCTTTTTAGTATGGTAGGATTGCAGTTCGATGTAATCAAATTCAGTTTATGAAATTTACTTCTTCAAACATGCAAAGCAACTGCCACTACTAACACATGGGAAGACGAGGATCCTATCCACGACTCTTCTACACACAAAGAACAACGAGGACCCTGTCCTCGGCCTACAACATATCAAAGTCAAAATGACTACCTGATCAACATTTAAAATTCTAACAGCCAAGATCGAGGACCCTTCCTCGGCCTACTAGCTCGCCTTCCATCTTGACGAGGTCCCACCTCGACTCAATGACTAACAGGCTCTAACAGCCTAGACTGAGGACCCTTCCTCGGCCTACTGGTTCACCTTACGTCTTGACGAGTGCCCACCTCGACTCAATGACTACAGGTTCAAACAGTCAAAACCGAGGACCTCTCCTTGGCCTGTTGACTTGCCTCACGTCAAGACAAGGAAACACCTTGTCACAATGACTACAGGCCTCACACGTCTAAAACCTGTGCACGAGTCATCTTCCTCGGCACAAGGAGACGAAAAAGAAGAAAATACCCCAACAATCAAGACCGATGAGCCTTCCTCGGCCTAATGACTTGAGGTTCAGTCAAGACCGAGGAACCACACCTCGGCCTGATGACTCGTCTGATAAGGGTGAGAAACGAGGAACCTTCCTCGACTTCCCCCCAAAACAAGACTTGTACTTGTGCAGAGCCCACAAACAAGCATTCAAACAATTCATAATAACAATACGACACGAATTGAAATGAAATGAAATGAAATGAAAGGACTTTTCATTAATATTCAAAAAGAAAATTACACAAGTACTAACACTATTACAACCAAAGCAAAAAGGAAAATCCTAATCCTAAGTTTGCTTGTCTTCGAAGGGTTTCTCCAAAAATTCCTCGGTTTCGGCGTCAACGGCAGGAGGGATGGTCTGCTTAGTCTGGGCATTGGTTTGAGCTCCCTCACCTTGTATCTCCTCGGCAGCACCACCCTCGGCTTCATCCTCCATCTCCTCGTCCTCAATCATCTCAACCAAAGTCTTGAGATTGCCAGGATTGATGGACGGGGGAACCCAAGCCTCTCGGCCGGCTTGAGCATCCTCCCTAGCCATAATGCCCAAGTTATACTCTGAGAAAGGGACGAGATGGTGGAGGGCCCTAGCTTCCTCATCACACTGGTCCTTGCAGATCAGCCGAGCAATGGCATTCAAATCCAGACCAGTAGAGGAATCAGCCATGAGACGACGAGCTAGGTGCAAATAGCCATCCTCGAACATCGTGACCGTCTTGTCATTGATGGCGTCCTTGAAAGCTTGGCCACTCTTGAAACGAGTAACAACCTCTTCCTATTTGGTGGGAATGATGGCCTCCAGATCTCGGCATTTAGCCTCCACCACCTCGGCTCTCTGCAGGATCTCGGTTTGGAGCTTCTCCAGCTCAGCCACCCTATCATCTTTTTGCCAAAGGGATTCCTCGGCTCTCAGAGCAGCATCCTCGGCTCTCCTCACCTCATCCTCGACCTTGGCCTTAGCAGCCTCGAGCTCAGCATCCTTAGTCTTTAACAACTCGACAGCTGCAGCCATATCGGCCTCTCCCCTCTTCATGCTGGTCCTGAGATCAGTTATTCGCTTGTCCATGGTTTTGCCATAGATGGATTGATGAGCAGCCAGGGTGACCCACTATGTAACCAAGAAACGAAAGACATCAGCAAAACATTAATTACAACAAACAAGAGGAAAATGATGAGATAATCACCTCGGAGATCATCAGACCCTGCCTAGTAACCATGTGCTCGTTACTATGCTTAGCCTTCAATAAATTCTCGAGAAGCTCCTCGTCCATGGCCCTGTGTACAGCAACACGGCCCAGTCTGACATGACCTCCCTCCCTAGCTAACACATTCAAACCCCAGAGGGGAGTGGGTTGGGGGATTAGTTGCCGGGCTAGAAGTTCAGCCTCCGGATAAGACTTAATGGCTTCAAGGTCGATAGACCGAGAGGAGGTAGCAGCAGGCTTCTTTGTAGGGGGCCCCTCGGCAGAACCAAATTGAGGCCTCTTCTGACTCGAGCGCCTTTGAGTGAGACCCATCTCCTCGGCCGACGGGATATTGGCCTCCATCTCGGCCCTAACAGTCTCAGCATGAGGGCCCTCGGTTATTGGTTGTTTCTCTCGGCTTCCGGAGGTCTCCTCCTCGACGTCACCAACCTCCCCTACTGCCTTAATGGGCAAGGGTTGATCTCCCTTAGTGCTCAGGAGGAGTTAACGACGGGTGGCCTCCTCCTTCCTATCTGTAAGAGCCGAGGTCTTGGCCATTCGTCTTCTCAACTTAATCAAATCCTTGGCACTGACATCTTCCATGGAAGCCATCTCAGCTTCCTGCTCCAGGGTTAGATCTGTAGAAACGAGAATGAGGGGGTTACATTACGAAATAAATGAAACAAACATCAAGTATCAACAAGGAAAGAGTAATTACATCCCACAACGTCTGTTTCCCTAAGACACTGGTCCTTCGGGTTAAGCTTGCATCGTTCACAATCTTCATGGAATACGAGACCGGGATGGGTCCTCCAGTCATTAAACCGTCTTCCCCTCTTGACGGGGACGAGAGGAACTATACCATCCTTTGGTCCCGACATCAGTCCAGCCTGGACATAGTAGCGGTCATCTGCCTCCAGGGCAGCCCAATCAAGGAGGGCGACTTTGGCAAACTCGATGAGACGGTTGATCGGGTCTTTTGTCCATTCGGCCAGTACCACTTCTCGAGGAACAGTAGGCTTATCAGCAGGAGAGGGAAACTCCCAGCCTTGATGGATCTCTACCTTAATAACATGGTTTTCCCAACCTGACACTTTGCTAGACATTGGTAGGAAGATCTTCGGTTTCTAAGAATCACTCCTTATCACGATAAGCCTAGTCTCGTTCATGTAACCGATGGTGAAAAAATGACGGAAAGCAGCTTGGGTAGGTTCGTAACCTAAGCTACGACACAAGACAATGAAGCCGACGAGGATCCTAGTCCCGTTGGCCCCCAGCATAGCCGGGACAGCTCTCAAACCACCGAGGAACTCGTTAATGAAGGGGTCCAAAGGCAGACGTAGACCCTACTGAAACTGTTTAAAGTAAAAGTGGACATGGTTGTCGTTGTAATAGAACCGGTGCTTCTCCTCCTCGATGTCAAAAGTGGGCTTACCTATATATGTTAACTTATACTCCCTCCTATCTACCCCATATTTGGTATATAACGCCTCCAGCATGGGATCCCCGGCCTTGACTGGTCTAGCTCGGCCTCGGCCTTCTCTACCTCGGCCACCTCTACCTCGGGCCTCTACTTGCTCTCCTTCGACGAAAGCATCAACAATTTTGGTAGACGTGGAAGCTTCATTCCCTCTTCCCGTCATATCTGCAAGAAGCCGAGGTACAAGAATCAATTAAAGCGTCCAAAGGCTTATGCCTAGACGGGGAAGAGGAATGCCCCTCCTCGTCGTTTATAAGAAGGACGAAGAGGGAGACTTACCACTCAACCGAGTATGAGCTAGGAGATCCGAGGACGGGTAGAACAAATTGATATGCTCAATCATATCGGCCCTATTTTCGAACAACACGATACTAGGGGACAAGGAATCAACTCTATCTATCCTCGTCTGATCAGGGTACTGAATGTACATTCTCGTACAACCATACTTCCTCAACATATCTCCTATTTCTGTCAATTTCACCAACAGCCATGGTCCTCTTTCTCTTCTGTAAACCCTCAGATTGCCCTTATGGTAACCGTAAAGGAATCGAGGGGAATGGTCCCAAGAACGAGCCATTTCTAAAGGGGAATGAAGGGGCAAGAAGATTCAAGAATCAAATTTTCCAGAAAAAAGCTTCAACAGCTCCACAATGGCGGTTTTGAAATCCAAAATCCTACCAAAACCCTAGAAAACGTCAAATCAAGCATGGAAATTAGTAAGGGGAAGAATTGTATACCTGTATTCTGAAGATTGGTCGGAATCGAACCAAAAAACTCTACTCCGCCGGAAAGATCGAAGTCGCCGGTGATTCTGGGTTTCAAAAGTGCAAGAACACGACGGTGGGTTTTTCAAAGCTCTTGGTTTCGCTCTTAATAGTCAAGATGCTGAAAGGTTAAATTGAAGAAGGAATTTGTTTTTATACTCAACAAACCGGGTCAAACCCGAAATTAAAATGGGTCCATGGGCTGGGCGCCCCCAACATTAAATGCGTGTGCCGATTTCCAAGGCATGTCAGACATCATGGGACGCGCCCATCATGGCACCTTCAACCCGACAGATAATGAAACGACGCATACAGGAAGTGACATCGACATGTGGAAACCTGTTCGTATTCCCATAGCCGAGGACGAGATAAATTTCTCCTCGACTTAAGCCGAGCTAGAAAGTTGGGGGCCACTGAACAGTATAAATCGAGATACGAACATGGGCTTGTCCGGGTCAGGCCCAAGTAGATTGGGCCCTAAACATAATTCATCTCAAGTCAAGACATGGGCTTCTCGTACCTATCACCTCGGCATCAACAAGGTCGACGTAAGTTTACCAAGGCCCAACAAGCACATATAAATGCCCCAACTATAAGGGCCGAGGAGACCTCCTTCGTATGCCGAGATCGCCTCCGTAGA
Source organism: Adenophora triphylla var. japonica (assembly GCA_022495995.1). NCBI lineage: Eukaryota > Viridiplantae > Streptophyta > Magnoliopsida > Asterales > Campanulaceae > Adenophora > Adenophora triphylla. The sequence goes on along the minus strand of JAFEMH010007207.1, from coordinate 46,339 downwards.
GGACGAGGTGCCTTCCTCGGCCTTGACGTTGTCAACGGGCTCCCCATATTACTCATTCCCTCCCCGACTCATCATGTACCGAGAGGTCATGAATGACGAGGAGAGAAAAGTTCGCACCTCGTCATATCTTCATATGACGAGGAGACAAAATCATTCATCTCGGCATATCTTCATGTCGACAGATCTTTACATCACGAGGAGACAAATTTATGCATCTCGGCCTACCTCTTCATGACGAGATAAGGAATTTACTCTCCTCGGCTTTCCGGCAAGCAGACTTAATAATTCTAGTCAAACAAGGATTCATCAGTTACAATCTTATCAGAATTGTAACCACCTCCTACATTAATTCAAATCAAATGAGGACTCCATAACAGATATAATCCTCCTAGGATTATACCTTATCTCTTTAAAGTCCAAGTTCAACATGGATTATGTCAATCCATCATTATAAATACAAGCTATAATTTCCATATTCTGGTACGTTACTTTTGATATTCCGAAACTCTGTCAATTTAGTTTCTCTCACTACAAATCGTGAACTTACTCTCACACCGGAGGGCCTTCGCCGGTGAAGCCCCGGCTTAGTTTACGTGTTTTGTCTTATTTTCAGGCTAAGCAATCGCCGGAGCAAACCAATCGCTTGGATTTGGGCTGATTTGACGATTTTGGCATCATCATGCGAGTTTCTTGATTAAAACTCGTGGTGTTGTAAGGTTAAGAGTGTTAGCATAGCCTACAATTTAGAGAGAGAAATTGTAAGCTTTTGCTTTAAGGAGAATATTCAAGAGTATTGAGGGTAAGAGTCTCTATTCTTGTAATATTAAAGAAATTATAATATTGTTTAGTGGTGAAATAGGCTTTAAGCCGAACCACGTAATATTATGTGTCCTTTTTCTTTGTTTGTGTGGGTGTTTACCTTTTGATTTCTTTTGTACAAATTCTTTTGTGGGAGATAGATACTAACATTTACCTAATGAAATTAGTAACAATAACATTGGGCCTTTTATGAAAACTACAATTAGTAATTACTACTACCTCACCATAGTGTCCCCATTCTTTTCTCTCTCTTTTTTCTTTTGTCCATCCCTAAAATAATTGTTGTGCTTTTAAATAAATAAATAACTTAATGAAATTTTATTATTTTACAAACTAAGCAATATACAAATTAGTAAATCATATTTCGAATGTTGGCCAATCAAATACGATATTATTTTGTTACGAGGGTAGTGACTGCTATAACTTACTAGGATGGGTAAATTTTATACATATTTTGTCATACTTAATAAAAGTTAACCAAATAAAGTTAGGGGTATTTGATTCAAATAGTTTCTTATCCTAATCAATACAATATTTTAGGAAATGGAATTTAAAAACTAGTCATAAGGTCCACAAATTTTGAATGACCAAATATACCCTTAATGATTTCACCCTCCTCTGAGTTTACCCTCCTTATAATTTTACTTTCTCTCTACAAGCACCATCACCTTGGTCATCACTACCCACTTCCTTCATTTAACAACTTTGGTGACCACTAACTTTGTCTGACGACCACTCCGGTGAACCACTTGGATGACCAACTCTGGCGATCAAACAACCGAAACAATCGTTCTCAGTTGTCAACTGATGAGAACACGACCAACTCCAGCGACCACTCCAATCGATGATCAAACAACTGAGAACAATCAGTCTCAGTTGTCAACTAATAAGAACATGACCAACTTCGTCGACCAACTCCAGCGATTAAACAACTAAGAACATTCGTTCTCAGTTGTCAACTACTAAGAACACGAACAACTCCAGAGACCAAACAGCTGAGAAAATTCATTCTCATTTGCCTACTACTAAGAATACGAACTCCGGCGATCACTCTGGCGATCAAACAACTGAGAATAATCGTTCTCTGTTCTCAACTACTAAGAACATAACTAACTCCGGCGACCAAACAACTGAGAACAATCGTTCTCAGTTGTCAACTAATAAGAACATGACCAACTCCGGCGACAAACTCTGATGGCCAACTCCGGTGCCACTTCGACGATCATACAATCAAGAATTTCTCATTTGTTGATTTTTCTTAGTTTCCAATTACTAAAACCACGAACAACTGCGGGAACCAACAATTGAGAAGTTCTGAGTTGTTTTCGGTTGCCAATTATTAAGAAAACGACCAACTAGGAACTTCTGAGTTGTTCCCAATTGTTTTGTAGAGAAGTTCTTAATTGTCAATCGTTCTCAATTGTCAACTATTAAAAACAAGATCAACTTCGGTCGGCAACTAACTTCGTCGACCAACAACTGATAACTTCTATGTTGATCTCATTTATTCACAAAACAACTAGGAACTTCTCAATTGTTCTAAGATGTAAACTAAGAAGATGATTAACACTGGCCGACGATCAACTTTGAAGACAAATAATTGAGAACTTATGAGTTGTTCACTAAAATTGCGGAGAAGGCGACTAACTCCGACGACCAACAATCGAAAACTGCAATGAATAATTGAGAACTCCAACCAGCTACCAACAGTGAGAAGTCGGCGACCAATAGGAATGGCAACGAGGCGAGTTTGGAACGGGTTTGGCAATTCCCAATCCCGCTTCTACTTGCACCTCCACAAACCTGAACCCACCCCGCCCAGTCCAGCCCAGCCAAGCCAGTTTAATCCAAAACTAGTGAAAAAAATTACTTAAAAAAATAATGTAGCATAACTCGGCCTCAAAATTTAATAATAAGTCATGCCTAAGAAATCTCATATTATGTCAAAAGTAAAGAAAAATTCACACAGAACAGTGTTCCCCCAACAGGAAAGCACAATTAAGCTCAGCAATGAAAATCCTTCACATTTTATTTGTCAACTTTTTTAAAAAATGTGTTTCTTTTTTAATAAATGTGTGTTATTTGTTTGCACATTGGTCGTACAATAATAAAATAACACTATGACACTTGCCTTTTCTTAAAAATAAGACATACCAAAAAAAGAAAAGAAAGTCCGATATTTATTATAGACTGATGCTAAGAAATTTGACAGAGGTGTGTGTGTGTGTGTGTGTGTGTGTGTGTGTGTGTGAGAGAGAGAGAGAGAGAGAGAGAGAGAGATGATGAATGTTAGGTAATCAATTTTCTTATTGCAACAAGTGAATGTACACAGCTAAACCTGTTGTTGAGATAGAAGAACAAGCAGTCCTTGAGGACCAACTAATATCTCATTAAGAAAACTAACCAATCCGAACCAAACCACAGGAGTAACATCTACTCCACCAAGAGGCGGAATTACCTTTCGAGTTGGGATCAAAATAGGTTCCGTGGGAGCAAAAGCAAGTACATATGGAAACTTGTCAACCGGAAGCCTCGGGTACCATGACATTACTATTCTTACAATGAATAGGAATGCAAACGCGGATAGGAATGGGCCCACAAATGGAATCGCAAGCTTGGCTGTGGCGGGGTCCAAATCCATTAGAACTAGATTTTCCAGTACCTTTGAAGATGTCTGAGAAAAGCCTTCCATGTTGTGAGGATAAACTGAAGGAATGGTAACCCCCAAACAATAGGACTTGCATAATGTTGTTCTTAGGGTCTTGTTTGGGATTCTTTTTGTGGATAACTTGAAATTTTCCTGCAAATAAAGAAGTATTGAATCGGCCATTTATTTGAAGAAGTAAACTCAATGAGATAAAAGATGGAAGTTATAGAGTTCATACTCCCTCCGTCCCGAAATGATCTTCCTACTTTTTTTGTCGTTACGCGAAGGTATTTTGAGCAATAATTTTAGGTTGATTTTAATATCTGAATAAACATCTAAAAATTGTTAAATGGTATTTGTGTTAACGATAAAAAAAAGTGGGAAGATTATTTCGGGAGGGAGGGAGTATGTCTTTAGTAAGGCCATCTTTAATCCAACATTTATCCCCTCATTGCACTCTCAGATCCCAGGTCTAATCCTAATGAAGTAAGGTATAACATCACATTTTAGTTCCAAACTGGTGTTTACATTAAATCTTTTAGCGTTAAATTGTTAGTTTGCCACATTGCATGTGTGAGGTAACAAAAAATTAAAAAACTAGACCTATTCCACTAAGCTTCAGACTTGGGATCCCTTTGACTATACTGTTCACAATCACTTGATACTTTTCAAGTTAATACATTTTTTTTTTCAAAAAAAAAAAAAACACAAAAAAGCAAGGATCTGTTTCTTGTCTAAAAGCATATGGTAAAAAATTAAAAAAATATGAAAATTTGCAAGGATGACAATGTAAAAGTATATCCCAATGTGGTTCCCCCCTCCCCCCTCTCTCTCAAAACCACACCCCTCAACATGGGACTCGTAACATAAGATCTTGCATGAAATGATGACTCTAACGTGTGGGGCTATCTGGCTCCTTGCTTTTGTTTGGTCTGCAGTTCTCTGTTTTTCTGTGGCACATTGTTGTTTAGAGAGCCTCTGGCTGCTTCATTTTTGGTTTTATGTTAGTTACTCATTCTTCTTCAGATTTGGGTACGGTTCTTCTTCAGACTTATTTCTGGTCTGTACTTCTTTTGGGTTGGTCTTGGGAATAGTTAACATGTAAGTGTAATAGGTGGTGCTTGTGTGGGATTTTTAATACAAAAATAAATATTATTCCCTCCGTCCCTAATGAATTTCCAGATTTTCAAAACGTTTGTCCGAAAATAAATGTCTAATTTTTTGGGAAGTTACTAAATCCTCCCTCATCTTACAAAAAGTTCCAATTCACACTTGCGATGCAATATGGTGCGATCATTAAGAGTTTTTATGTAATTTTGTTACAAGAAATGCTTAAGTTCAACATTTTTGCAAATGTCCCTCAAAGTGAAATTTGTACATTCAATTGGGGACGGAGGGAGTACCAGAATTTGGGGAATGTACAAATAGATGAACCAGGAGTCCATCAAAGAAAGAAAAATAAGTGTAATTGGCGATGCTTGTGTAGTAATTACCATGTTTTTACCAACATTTTGAGACACACACACACACGTATCTAAGCAGCCAATGATTCTAGCAACTTCATAAGTTCACTCATCTTCCGCAGGTATTATTATTTCCATGCAACAAATAAATATTTCTACCCTACAATTCTACTTTCATTCCTATATCACAAATATTAGTTGGGTGTCTTCATTTCTGAGGAGTACTGTTACTAATGACAATCAAAGGGACAGCAAAGTGTAAAGTTTATTCTTCAGAGAAAATATCATCTCATTCAAAGAATTACAGGTTCTGCTTAGAAAAGAAAACTGAAGCAAGGAAAGTTGTACTTTTAGTTGAGTAATTAAATTTTTTTTAACAACTCACTCAAGTAATATCTTGTAAGGATGTCAAGATTTTTTTTTGAAAAATCATGAGTTTGAACTCTGTTTCTCTATAGTTCTGACCTATAAACGTTTTCCTATTATACAAACAGCAGAGAAACACGAAGGGATCAATGTTTGCACCTCCTGATGTTAGGAAAATATATGCTTATTTATGCCTTTTTTGATTTGGTTATCCCCATCCCACATGTCTGCTGAAGCCTCCTAATATTTTGCTAAACATAGATTTCCCTATACCACCTTATGTTCTCATATAGACCTGCCTGAGGCATGTTGCGTACATTGATGCTCAGTACGAAGGTCGAGCAAGGACGAAGGTCGAGCAAGGATGAAGGTCAAGCAAGGACAAAGTTCAAATATTATCATTCAGATTAGGCAGAAAAGGATTCTTGAATAAGAAATGTTCATAAGGAAGATCCACATTACTTGGCTTATGCCATCATTTATTATATACGGAGTAATTGACAAAGCATTATCCCTCCATGCGTTCAAGCAGGGAATATTTCTTCTCAATTTTACCCTTCATTCCATGTAACCTTATCATGTTACTGTATTATCTTATTTTGCACTTTTCAATTTACTGGTTGTCATACCACTTTTTCATTTAAGGGTTCCATAGGCTAGTTCTCCCTCCGTCCCAAAATGGATGGCCAAAAACATTTCAAATTTCTCTTGATCAAAAGCAAATTTGAACTTTTTTTGATATTCATTTTGGGACAAAGGGAGTACTCGTCCCACTAAAAGTTACACTTTTAGTCAACTTGATTGCACTTTGATCAATCATTAGAAGAAAAAATAATGATTCTAATGAAAATTAAAAAAATTGTTATTTTATCACAATTAAGAATATTCTCAATCACAAATTTTAGATTTTCATTAGAATAATTATTTTTTATTTAAATTATTGATCAAAGTGTAATCAAGTTGACCAAAAGTGTAACTTTTAGTGGGACTGAGGGAGTATATGTTTTTAAGCTTTCCAGTACGGTACTTGTAAGCCGACAGCCATTGCATATGCAATAATTTATGTGAATGTAATGTTCTAGCTCGTACAAACAATCTTCTAGGTTTATGTATAAATCAATGAACTCTGGCTAAATTAGCATTACGAACCTATATTACACAAGAAGAGTATTTGCCTGAGGTCCTTAAGCAAGTTAACCGTGGTCAGTATCATCATTCAGATTAGGCAGTAAAGGATTCTTAAATAAGAAATGTTCATATGGAAGATTCGCATTACTTTGCTTATGCCATCATTTATTATAATTGACAAAGCATTATCCCTTTGTCCCACTAAAACTTACACTTTTGGTCAACTTGATTGCACTTTGACCATTCATTTGAAGAAAAAATAATGATTCTAATGAATATTAAAAAATTGTTATTTTATCACAATTAAAAATATTCTCAATAACAACTTTTAGATTTTCATTAGAATAATTATTTTTTATTTAAATTATTGATAAAGTAATCAAGTTGACCAAAAGTGTAACTTTTAGTGGGACGGAGAGAGTATATGCTTTTAAGCATTCCAGTACGGTACTTGTAAGCCTAAAGACATTGCATATGCAATATTTTATGTGAATGTAATGTTCTAGCTTGTCCATCATTAATTGTTGCTAAGAGTTCATAGGAATAATTAAATTTTCAGTATCAAAATAAATGCCATCTGATCAAGAACAAATTTGGACATTCTTATTCATTTTGGGCGTAGGTATTTTTTTTTTTTTTTTCCTTTCCAAATTACGATCAAGCTGATAAGAAATCAAAGCAGGGCCGCTTTTATTGGACAGAAATTAATTGAATTCAGAAGAAATCACAATAATTGGAAACAGAAATCAAGTGAACTTACAGGAAAGTACAAATTGGGTCGCCCATAGCTGGAGATTAGATTCAGAGGTGGCGGGAAACCTAACAAGCAATCGCGAGAGACACAATTTAAATAAATAAAATCCCTAATTGAAATCGGAAATTGCTAAATCAGAAAAAAAAAAAATAGACGGAGAAATTAGCGATTGAATCAGAATTCGGCGGAGTACCATTAGGTTGAAGTTGAATGTGAAAGGAAAAAGAACAAGAAGAAGGTATCGCCATGGAAACTGTCAAGCTCTGGTGTAGGGAGGGAATGTAAGGTCCTCCTAAACTGGGGAATCGTTTATGGGATAAACTGAAAGAACTGTGATATTTCTATTTAAACCCCCCAAAATATAGAGAATTGACAATTAGACCCCCACATTTGTAAGTAGACCCTCCAAAAAATAGTTGTTTCCTAAAATACCCCAAACCTTATCTGTAACCTTTTTCCTTTACTTAAATGCCCCCTTCGTCCCACTTCTAATAATATATACTAGCAGTACCCCCGTGCGATGCACGGCAAGTGATTTATGACAATTATGTTCGAAGTTTGTATTTAAAGAAAGGATATGATTTCAAACATGTTCTTTTGTTCTTTTGATCGTCATTCTAATTACCATATTAGGAATGTCAAATCTTCTCAGTAATACTACTATACTCCCTCCGTCCATTTACTTACTTCACACTTTCTATTTTGGGCGTCCTCATACTTACTTCATACTTTGTTTTTTACCTAAAATGAAAACTTTATATTATTAAAATATTAACCCTACCCCACTCATTCTCTCTCCTACATTATTTTAATACTCACAACACCATTATAATTTACTATTCCCTCCACTCATTATCTCTCCTATTTTACTTTCACACTCACACACTTTCAATATAATACTCCCTCCTTAATAACCGTGTAAACAGTAACTGTGAAGCATGTAAATGGACGGAGGAAGTATATTCTTTCATAAATAAGTAATATAATAATTATTTTTTTGATAACTAAAATTAAAATATCTTTATTATGAGAGAGATATAATTTTTGAAGGAAAGAGATGAATTATTAAATTCATTTATTTACAAAAAAAAAAAAAAATCTTTTATAAACCTACTTATCTTATCCCAATTATATAAATCCCAAACAGTAAACCAAATGCGAAAGTAAAAATTGTCTAAGGAACGAAAAATAAAAACAATATGAATAGGTCTCTGTTTATATTAGTTTACGATAAATTTATTTTTTCCTATTATAAATCACAACCTCAAAAAAACTATAAATTTATTTTTTCCAATTATAAATCACAACCTCAAACTTATTTAAGTACTCCCTCCGTCCCAAAATGTTTGTCTCATTTATCTTTTTTGTTGAACTTTGACAACAAATTTATGAGAGATTAATCATGTTCATGAAATTCTAAAAGTTATTGTTGATAATATTATTAATGGTGAATCAATAGGAATTTTTAGAATTTCATGAACATAATTAAATTGTCATATATTTGTGGTCAAAGTTCAACAAAAAAGTCAAATGAGACAAATATTTTGAGACGGAGGGAGTACTATGTAGATTGATTTTTTTCCTTCTTCTAGTTTACAATTTCATATGCACTATTTTCCACTCATCCTTTTATTTTTTGGGACCATAGAAAAAAATTTCAAAGCAATTGCTAATATTTATTAGTCATGTTAGTCAAGGTGGGTAATCAATTTATTTTTTTAGGAAGAGTGAGTAATTAATGGTAATCAATTGAATATAATCTAATGGAGAATGTCTATATGATTATATCTTTGAAAACCACTTATTTTGATTATTAATAAGAATTATAAATTTATGATATCAAAAGTACTACTTGTTAGTGTTTGTGCCCTATGCTTATAGTTTCTATAAACCTTTATGTATCGTCTTTATCATTAATAAAAGAGAAATTTTATTTTTGATTAATATATGTTTTGCATGTTTATTATATTAATCTGTGTCCCTAGTTATTTAGTGAAAGTTGGTAATGGATGAACATAGAGATGATCATATGCATGAAGATGCACATTACAACTTGTAAATAACTAGTATAAATGCTAATGGATAATCATATTATGATTATTTGCATAGAGATGCACATTGGATTTATGGGTACTTGTTAGAGAACAAGTGATTTGGACGACCCGCTTGAGATTTATGTCATGGTCAAATGTCATAATCAGATCTCAAAATAGTAGTGTCATTAGAATCCTTAGACCTGAGATTATCATTGTCTTCCACTTGATGAACGTGTTGTTAGATGTAGTCTAAAGTTATCCTTAACCGGGTAGCAATAAGGGCTATGTTGGCATTGCGGGATTTCTGTAGGGAAGAATGATAAGTCAAGATGGGATTTGTCCCTCGTAAGAGAGATGTCGGCTTGGGCCCCTCGTAGAATAGTGTTGATGAAATGTGTGGCCACACTCAAGGAACATGATAGAGATCATGGATACTTGGTTGATCAACATATTCGAATCGAGAAAGCATTGAACAATGTAAGTTGACAATGACCATAACTTATGTTCAATATGACATCGTGTGACAAAGGGATTGTGAAACTATTACTATTATGGAAGCATGAACTCTTATGTTGTATTATTTGGGTAGACATAATGGCTTGCTAGAGTCCGCTTATGTCTTATGAGGGTCGATGTGATCGGACTCATTGCCAACATAATACAATCCTATTGGGTCACACACACTTAGAATGTTTTTGATTGAAACTAGAGGAAGAATGATTGAGAGTTTCGAACCGGCTACTTTTGTCACGCGACATACTTAGCAGGTGGCTAAGTATACCGCGCGACATATTGAGCCACCAGGCGTGGGTGACACTGTTCTCCTAATTTGATTAGGAAACATATTCATGCTATTGTAGTATAAATATGAGAGAATTTGTCAACCCTAATAGCTAGCCGAATTTTTCAATAGAAAATCACAATCAAAAGTCCTCTCAATAATCTTCCATAAGTTTTTGGAATCTAGCAATTCCCAATCCGAGAATCGTTCTCGACATTCATATTTGTGTGGATTACCAAAGAGGGTCTTTATTTGTTCAAACAAATAAAAGGCCTAGAGTTCAAATCTGAAGATCCAAAGGAGTTGAAGATTCGAAGATTTGAAGATCAAAGTTTGTGATTACGAATCACATAATTATACGTTCGATAGATCAAAATCGGAAAGCGATTAAGGTTGGTAAATCTATCCCGCAGGTATTCAATTTAATCGTATAGAACGGATCCTAGGCTCATGGGTTTTAAGTTATTAATGCTAAAATTCCGGCTGCGCATGGAACCTTGAAACCCAACGGTGGTATCGAGCCCCGTTCGTATGGTTAGATTCGAATTGGCATGCTAGAAAGTCGTTATAAATTGTTTATAAATGTTCTAGGCTTGCTTTGTAGGAATTAGATTTAATTGTTTATGTGGAACAATTTGCTAATCTATGTTAAATCGGTTTCGATTATGTTGAATTAAATCTGTTAAAAAGTTGTTTATATGATTTAATTGCATATAATCCGAATTGATGGAAATCTGAAATCTCAAGGACCGGCTACCTATGTCGTGCGACATAGTAGGCCACATGAGGAAATTCGGTTATCGGCCGGTTATGTCACGCGACATAACTAGCCACCGGGCCGATTATGTCACGCGACATAATAAGCCGATCTCGGCGAATCGGTTGTTTAAATTTTACGCTAATCTGTGATTATGTTGATAATCCGAGATGTTTTATGTCTTAATCTGGATGCTATAAATTTACGGAAATTAAGTTTATAGGTCTATGCTAGATTAATTCATTATTTATGCATGCTTAATTAATTTAAATGTGTTTTTATTAATTATTGCGATGCATGAATTATTTGTTTTTAAGTGTTAAGAATTTTATTAGATGTTTAGTTGAAACATTGAATTGAGAATTCCTAAATGTTTGGTTGAAACATTAAATTTTGGTTTTCTGATTGTTTATGAGAAACAAGTCAGTTTACGCAAAATTTGAAGGAATCTCGATTGTTTATGAGAAACAAATCTGTTTATAAATCTATGCTAGAATTGTATAATAATTATGTACGCTTAATTAATTAAAAGATGTTTATTTAATTGTTGCGTTGCATGATTATTATATGTTCTTATGCTTGCTTAATTAATTAAAAGATGTTTATTTAATTGTTGCGTTGCATGATTATTATATGTTCTTATGCTTGCTTAATTAATTAAAAGATGTTTATTTAATTATTGCGTTGCATGATTATTTTGTGTTCTTATGCTTGCTTAATTGTTTAAAAGGTGTTTTATTAATTATTGCATTGCATGAAGAACTGTTATAATTCTAGAATGTTTTGAACATTGAATTATGGTTTACTAATTGTTTATGAGAAACAAGTTAGTGTCGATTGTTTATGAAACAAGTCGGCTTTACAAGTAGAATTATGTTGCAATCAAGCCGATATTGTAGTTGTACATGTCTAGGAGAGTTACGTCTAAGGATTGGGTACTTAAGTAGTCCTTGTGGCTCACCGGTTTCTGGGAACTTACCCGGTGTACTTTACGATTATCTTTGTTGATATGCTTATAATCTATTTTTAAAGAACCTTCATTTAATGTTTAAGTTTTATGCCACCCCGAAAGTAAAACACTTGAGAAGTATTGGGATAGGTTGATGTAGTTTCGACTCGGTTGGGTACATCATTCTATTCTAGTATGGAGCAAGATGAGATAAGGGTTGATGTAGTTTCGACTCAGTTGGGTGCATCGTTCTATGTATCTCATACGTTTGAAATTGGTTAGACTTAATTGGTGCTTTCAAAAGAGTTTTGACCCAAGGCATAAGATGAGATTAAAACATGTTTTGACATATGATGTCTAAAATCTCATAAAGGATCTAAGAGTCACATATGATGTGATTGATAAATGTTATCTACCTAAATAACTTAATTTTGGGCATTGACTCAGTTAAACCAAAATTGAAGTGAAATATGGATCTTAGCCCATTGTAATTATATGATACATGCTTGTATTTGAAGGTGTATAATTTAGTGGGAGTATTTGTGAAATACTATATTTGTCTCTTGAATGATAAATGTGTTGGATACTTATATGTGTTCATATGTTGCATATCTTATTGTAGATCAAATGGCATTAAACAAAACTATGTCACTGCGATCCGTCATTGAAAAGGGCAAAGGTAAAGCAAGTGTTGCTAAGCCTAAGGCAAAGGTTGCCATTGCCACTGACGCTAAACTAAAAAAATCTCAAAAGGATGCGGTTTACTTCCATGACAATGAGATTGATCATTGGAAGCAAAACTGCAAGGCTAATAAGGAAGGTATGAAAAAGGGCAATATGATTGCTACTGATTCAAGTATCTATGTTATAGATATTTTCCTTTCTACTTCTAGTTCTTGGGTATGTGATACTGGATGTGGATCCCACATTTGTCTAAATGTGCAAGGACTAAAAGATAGAAGACTACTCAAACAAGGTGAAGTAGACCTACGTGTAGGGAATGGAGCAAGTGTTGCTGCATTAGCCGTAGGGACTTATGAAGTCACTTTACCTAGTGGACTAATACTTGTTTTGAACAATTGTTATTATGTTCCGGATTTGAGTAGAAATATTATTTCAGTTTCTTATTTGGACAAAGAAGGATTTAACTTTATTATTGCGAATAATAAGTTATCTATCTATTTAAATGATATGCTTTATGGTATTGGAAACTCGTTTAATGGCCTTTATGTCCTTAATGTTGAGAAAGAAAGTAATATTGAAAATATTTATAATGTGAGTAAGAAGTCCAAACCAAATGATGTGAACAACACATTCATGTGGCATTGCCGGCTTGGTCACATAAATGAGAAACGCATTTCTAAACTCCATAAAGATGGATACTTAGACTCATGTGATTATGAATCATATGATGTTTGCGAATCTTGTTTATTGGGAAAAATGACCAAACCACCTTACACTAAGAGTAGTGAAAGGGCTAGTGACTTATTGGGTCTAGTACATACCGATGTATGTGGACCAATGAGCAAAGATTGCTAGAGGCGGATTTCGGTACTTCATTACGTTCACCGATGACTTATCAAGATATGGCTATGTCTATCTGATGAAGCACAAAAGTGAAGCGTTTGAGATATTTCGAATATTTCAAAATGAAGTACAAAATCAACTTGGCAAGACGATTAAAGCACTTCGATCCGATCGAGGTGGCGAATATTTGAGCCAAGAATTTGACTATCATCTCAAAAACTGTGGAATCGTTTCAGAGTTATCTCCACCTGCGACACCACAATGGAATGGGGTGTCGGAGAGGAGAAATAGAACCTTGTTGGACATGGTTCGATCGATGATGAGTCAAGTTGACCTTCCTATATCCTTTTGGGGACATGCATTAGAGACTGCAGCTTTCACACTAAACCGAGTTCCTACTAAATCGGCTCCTAAATCACCATATGAGATGTGGTGGGGAAAGAAACCGAATATTTCTTTCATGAAGATTTGGGGTTGCGATGCTTATGTGAAGAGACTTGTCTCCGATAAGCTAGAACCAAAATCTGACAAATGTGTCTTCGTGGGTTATCCTAAGGAAACAAAAGGATATCAATTTTACAACCGCACTGAGAACAAAGTATTTGTTGCTCAATATGGTACCTTCCTTGAGAAACGAGTTTCTCAATAAGTGGAACTAGTGGGAGTAAAATTGATCTTGAAGAAGTTCAAGAACCCGAAGACAACATTGAGCCAAGGGTAGAGAAGGAACCAAGTTCACAAGGAGTTGTGGAACCGGTTCAAGATACTCAAGTCCGTCGTCGATCTGATAGGTTACGATCCGAGCCCGAGAGATATGGATTTCTTGTATCGGAAAGTAATGAAGTGGAAGTCATTGAGAATGACGAACCGACTTCCTATCAAGAGGCGATGTCCGCTCCGGATTCGGAAAAATGGCTTGGAGCCATGAAGTCCGAAATCCAATCCATGGATGATAATCAAGTTTGGAACTTGATTGATCCACCCGAAGGTGCAAAAACCATAGGGTGCAAGTGGGTCTTCAAGAAAAAGACCGACATGGATGGGAAGGTGCACACTTACAAAGCTAGGCTTGTAGCAAAGGGATATAGGCAGACTCATGGTATAGACTATGATGAAACCTTTTCGCCTGTTGCGATGCTTAAGTCTATTAGAATTATGATTGCCATAGCCGCATATTATGACTATGAGATATGGCAAATGGATGTCAAAACAGCTTTCCTAAATGGGAAGTTACTTGAGGATGTGTATATGACACAACCCGAAGGTTTTGTCGATCCAAAGAATTCTAAAAAAGTGTGCAAGTTGCAAAGGTCCATATATGGATTAAAGCAAGCTTCTAGGAGTTGGAATCTACGTTTTGATGAATCGGTCAAAGAGTTTGGTTTCATCAAAAACGAAGATGAACCTTGTGTATACAAGAAAATCGGTGGGAGCAAAGTGCTTTTCTAATACGTATGTCGATGATATCTTAATCATTGGAAATGACATTCCCGCACTTCGATCACAAGTCTTGGTTAGGAAAGTGTTTTTCAATTAAAGATATGGGTGAAGCCTCTTATATTCTTGGCATTAAGATCTATAGAGATAGATCTAGAAGGATGATTGGTTTGAGTCAAAGTACATATATTGACAAGGTCCTTAGAAGATTCAAGATGGAAAATTCTAAGAGAGGGAACTTGCCAGTAGGTCATGGCGTAACTCTTAGCAAGAATCAATGTCCTAAAACTATTGATGAGCAAAAGAGAATGACTGCGATTCCATATGCTTCGGCAATTGGATCCATCATGTACGCCATGATATGCACTAGACCGGATGTCTCGTATGCTTTGAGCACCACGAGTCGATACCAATCTAATCCGGGCGAAAGCCATTGGATAGCAGTCAAGACCATCCTTAAGTACTTACGAAGAACTAAGGATGCGTTCTTGGTTTTTGGAGGAATGGAAGAAGATCTTGTTGTAAAAGGCTACACGTATGCTAGCTTCCAAACCGACAAAGATGACTTTAAGTCGCAATCGGGGTTTGTGTTTATGCTTAACGGAGGTGCGGTTTGTTGGAAGAGTTCCAAGCAAAGTACCACAACTGATTCTACAACCGAAGCCGAGCACATAGCAAAGATCCGACGCAGCCTAAAGAGGCAGCTTTGATCAAGAAGTTCGTTAGTGATTTGGAAATTGTTCCAAGCATCACTAATCCGATAGAGCTTTATCCGTGACAACAATGGTGCCATTGCACAAGCAAAGGAACCAAGGTCACACCAAAGATCCAAACACATTCTTAGACGTTTCCATGTGATTCGAGAAATCATAGAAAGAGGAGATGTCAAGATATGCAGAGTATCAACCGATGACAACATTAGCGATCCACTTACAAAGCCGCTAGCACAAGCAAAGCATGATGGTCATGTTAGGTCCATGGGTATACGATACATGGGAGATTGGGCCTAGTGCAAGTGGGAGCTGTTAGTGTTTGTGCCCTAGGCTTATAGTTTCTATAAACCTTTATGTATCGTCTTTATCATTAATAAAAGAGAAATTTTATTTTTGATTAATATATGTTTTGCATGTTTATTATATTAATCTGTGTCCCTAGTTATTTAGTGAAAGTTGGTAATGGATGAACATAGAGATGATCATATGCATGAAGATGCACATTACAACTTGTAAATAACTAGTATAAATGCTAATGGATAATCATATTATGATTATTTGCATAGAGATGCACATTGGATTTATGGGTACTTGTTAGAGAACAAGTGACTGGACTTGACCCGCTTGAGATTTATGTCAAGGTCAAATGTCATAATCAAATCTCAAAATAGTAGTGTCATTAGAATCCTTAGACCTGAGATTATCATTGTCTTCCACTTGATGAACGTGTTGTTAGATGTAGTCTAAAGTTATCCTTAACCGGGTAGCAATAAGGGCTATGTTGGCATTACGGGATTCCTGTAGGGAAGAATGATAAGTCAAGATGGGATTTGTCCCTCATAAGAGAGATGTTGGCTTGGGCCCCTCGTAGAATAGTGTTGATGAAATGTGTGGCCACACTCAAGGAACATGATAGAGATCATGGATACTTGGTTGATCAACATATTCGGAATCGAGAAAGTATTGAACAATGTAAGTTGACAATGACCATGACTTATGTTCAATATGACATCGTGTGACAAAGGGATTGTGAAACTATTACTATTATGGAAGCATGAACTCTTATGTTGTATTATTTGGGTAGACATAATGGCTTGCTAGAGTCCGCTTATGTCTTATGAGGGTCGATGTGATCGGACCCATTGCCAACATAATACAATCCTATTGGGTCACACACACTTAGAATGTTTTTGATTGAAACTAGAGGAAGAATGATTGAGAGTTTCTGAAACTGGCTACTTTTGTCACGCGACATACTTAGCCAGTGGCTAAGTATACCGCGCGACATATTGAGCCACCAGGCGTGGGTGACAGCCTGTTCTCCTAATTTGATTAGGAAACATATTCATGCTATTGTAGTATAAATATGAGAGGGCTGTCAACCCTAATAGCTAGCCGAATTTTTCAATAGAAAATCACAATCAAAAGTCCTCTCAATAATCTTCCATAAGTTTTTGGAATCTAGCAATTCCCAATCCGAGAATCGTTCTCGACATTCATATTTGTGTGGATTACCAAAAGAGGGTCTTTATTTGTTCAAACAAATAAAAGGCCTAGAGTTCAAATCTGAAGATCCAAAGGAGTTGAAGATTCGAAGATTTGAAGATCAAAGTTTGTGATTACGAATCACATAATTATACGTTCGATAGATCAAAATCGGAAAGCGATTAAGGTTGGTAAATCTATCTCGTAGGTATTCAATTTAATCGTATAGAACGGATCCTAGGCTCATGGGTTTTAAGTTATTAATGCTAAAATTCCGTTGCGCATGGAACCTTGAAACCCAACACTACTAATGGTTGTAAGATAATTATTTGTTCATATTTTTAAACCGAATCCATTTCTTATTATGGATAAATTTTGTTATATTCTATTCACTCTAATTGGTATACTAAAATTTTCTCAATAAAAATGTCATACTTTCTTTGAAAAGAAAAATAGAAATACTAAAATTATTTTTTATTGAAAATAAATCTAATTTGTACTCAAACATAAAAATATTAATAACCTTTTGTTTTGAAAAGAAAATAGTAATTATATTAGGATCAAAAAGTGCAATTTAATTGTATACCATATTATTAATAGAGTATTGCTATTATTTTTAAATATATAAAATATTTTGTTAATTTATATGAAATTGTGTTATATTAACCAAATCAAATTGTAGAATAACCTCTTAGATTCACTCATATATTTACAGAAATTAAAAACAATGCATGTAAACTTTTTCAAACCTAATAACTACCTCCAATAATTTTCGTTTATGGAAGCTTACATTTCGATCAATCATGTCCCCAATTGTGGCTCGACTTATTATACCTTTCAATTTTTTTTATTAGTAGTTTTACCTTTTTAAAAATCAAACTATGAAGACATTTTCAAAACTTGAAATCTTCCCTTCCGGTTCCATTTAACAACTTGACTATTTTATTTTACCCAAACGCATAAAACTCGGTCTAATCAAACCAAAATTTGAAAGTCTTTTTTTTTTTTTTTTTTTTTTATAGAGCGTGAAGTACACGACGTTATAATTATTCTAAATTACCCAGAAACCCACAATTACATCAAACAAATATAACAAATTCACAAATGAATTTTACCTTTCTATAAACAACTTTTCTCTCATTTTAACAAAAAAAAAAAGGGGGGGGGGATCATGTGGTCAATCACCCCATAATTTCAGTTTCCTTTCTCTCTCTCTCTCTTCTCTCTCTCTCTCTCTCTCTCTCTCTCTCTCTCTCTAATTGCTCATTTGAAAATAACAAAAATTAAAAAAAAAAATTGGAAAGCTCAAATGAGCTGTATCATCTCGTACTTCATACTTCTTTTGTCTCTCTCTCTAATTGCCATTTGAAAAGAACAGAAATTTAATTTTTTTTTTTTTTTGGGAAAGCAAAAAAAGCTTTATTCCATAACCAGCCTTTACTTTTCCCACCCCCAAAACGTCTCCCATTTCCAACCCAAAACGTCTCCCATTTCCAATTACAACATTTAAATTATAATAACCTATACTCTCTCTCTCTCTCTTTCTTTCTCTCTCTAACTCTCCCTTTTCTTCTTCTTCTTTCATCTCCCCCACCCACCACCCATTACCCCTTCTCTCTGCCCCACCAAAAATCCTACCTCGTCGTTGCCTCTTCTTCCCCATTACCGCCCCCGTCCTCCTTCGGCCTCATCCTCTCTCTTTCTCTTTCATCTTCCTCACACGGCTACACCTCCCCGCCTACCCACCACCACCAACTACCAGTTTCGCCGCCTCATCTTACTCTATGCCTCTCTCTATTTCTTCTTTATCTTTTAATCTAGTCCGCCCCACCCATCCTACCCATTTCCGACGACACACCACAACCATCCACAACATTGTCCGCCCCATCATCTTCAAACCCTATCCTCTCTCTCTCTCTCTCTCTCTCTCTCTCTCCATGCCTCTCTCTCCCTTTCTTATGAAATCTTTAAATGTAATTTCTCCCACCTCATCGAAATCTTCTAAAACAGTTTATCCATTACCCGAAAACATCAAAAATGAAAAATTAGAAAGAAATAGAAGAGATCAGATCTGCAATAAATCAAGCAAGGGAAAGAGAAATCCGTCATGGCTGCAACTGTAGGTTGCATGGAGAGAGCCTCTCATGCCTTCCTGGTTGCCCCGCCAAGATACGGTTCTAGATCGATGCTCAAATTGCATTTTTGTTATCATCATATCCTTGTATAACTCAAACATGGAGGAGCATGGGACCGGAGGAGTGGTGGAAATGCAGAGGAAAGAGAGGACATAAGAGAAAAGAAAGAGACATTTGGAAATAAGGTTAAAATGAGAAAGTCAAATATAGTAGAAGTAGTTAAAACTTGAGGGCCTTGAAATTCGTGTATAGCTTTCCTCGGAAGCAAGAAGTCACGTGAAACTAAGCTGCCCCTTGTTTTCTGCAAAACAGCGTGCTAGTGGAACAAAAACGATGTCGCATCATATTTCCATTTTTGTTGCCAACGAAAGTGACGTTTTTGGGCGGGCTTTTTCCTCAAATAGCAAACAATTTTGTTATTAGATATAGATAGATGCACATTTACTATTAGACACAAGAAATAAAAGAAAATTAATATTGAAAAATATTGTAAATGGAAAAAGCATTGTAAATATGACAAGTGAGTGCAGTTTATAAGTGAGTGTAGTTTATAAGTGAGTCTAATATTTAATTGTGTTAGTATCACAAGTGGGGTATGGATAATATAATAGTAATAAAAATCTTTTATTTTTTAGAAATAAGACTAATCAATGACACTCAACAAACAGATAAGCGAGCAGATTAAGCTGAGAAGGAAGGAGTATACCCTATCTTCTCATCCTCAAATTTTATGATTGACTTACACATTGTGATTAGGGGTGTAAGGGTGTAAGTGGTTTGGTTCAAACCGCGATACGTAATCGAAACAAATCAAATCACGCGTTTTAATTCGGTTTTCAAGTAATAATGGTTTGGTTCGGTTCCAAAAATTGTCAAACTGTGTGGTTTAATTTGGTCTGCGGTCTGGACCCCCAAACCACGGTTCGAGACCGCGAGACCGAACCACCAAACCGAACTGATAAATCAAACCACCAAACCGTTCAATATTAATCGTAGATAAACATATCTTTCATCTACACCTCACATTTAGATTTGAACCCCTAATTTTATCATGGGTTTTAGCTAATAACCCTTTTTCTTTTGGTTAATCTTACTGTAATAGTGTTAATTCACTATTTAGCACATAACATTACAAATACTCAAATGGCATGTTGTTATTATAAACATCGAATGACAATTTCAAGTTGTGTTTAAATACTAAATCTATTATGTATGTTATGTCTGGAACATTCAAATAAACGTGATAATGAATTGTGTTATCTGAAACCATGTTCTAATTAATGATTTAAGCAGTGTTTTATTTCATGACTTGAACCGTGGTTTGAATTGCGGTTTAAACTGCGGTTCGAACCGTAAAATCAAATCACGTTTCGAACCAAACCTAACAAAACCATGAAGGTTTGGTTCAGTTCGGTTTGAATTTTTTTATAGTTCAGTTCGGTTTGAGATTTTTTCAAACCGATTACTAGTGGTTCGATTCGTAAATTGGCCCAAATCGAATCAAATCGAACCATTTACACCCCTAATTGTGATCAACCGGCAAACACTTCCATTTCGGGTAATAGGGATTAGATCCAGATATGCTCTCACAATCAATTTTTTGCAAATATACCCTTGTATAGACTTGCATTTAATTAGAGTAAATTTGACCACCGTCAAGTTTTCATCCAAAACTTAACGAAAATGCTTTCGTGATGACATATTTCGTGATGACATATGTGGATTATTTATGCTTAGTTGACAATCAATGAATGCTGATGTGGAAATTGTCATTAAAGATAGGAGGTAAAGTGTAAACTTCAGAAATAGTAAGACTAAATATTTATTCACTAAATATTGAAAGGCCCAACTATAAATAAGTTACTAAACTCTTGCCCCGCCCAAACGACCCGCAAAATCCCACATGACCCATCTTCAACACTCCAACCTTCATAGATCCATTTTCTCACACTACTTCATTACCCATTTTCCACACCCTGTGTGGAAAACAACTCTCATCTCTTAATATATTCCAACCTTAATATAATCTCTGAAACTTATCAGAGAACGAAACCATGTAATATTCATCTCAAAACCTGATGCGATAATGAAAAATGGATTTGGGCCTTAACAAGAATTTGAGCCCAACGCATCTTAATGGGCCTAGTGCGTGTAGAAATAGGCCAAATATGTATATGTGGGCCGAGAGGAGGGCCCCGGGGCGGGAAAGGGCGTGCGAGATAAGTCGACCCCGTACGGGCGACATATGGGAGTAAGTAGGTCGAGATTGATACCCTAGAGAAACAAGCGTACAGCGATAAGCATAGGGCGGAAAGTAGCGTTGCCGAAATAGTTTAGGTTGGTCGCACTATGAACATGGCCGCTAGGTTGGTGATTGTCGCCTGCGGCTTACGTAAAACGTAATCCCGCGTCATAATAAAGCAAGTTAACTGTAGCTTGATTTGACAGAGTGAACAGAGAAATCCCATTAATTTGAGGTTGATTGAGGACCATTGGTAGATGATTGACAAGTGTCCCCCATGTGCAAGGCACATGGGAGGATTGGGAGTATAAACTAAGGAAATAGTTCATTTGCATGGTATGTTCTTTCTCTACCCTCAAAACTCTCTCTCTCTAGTATTCCCTGGATATTGTCATCTCTGAGAACTGTTGATCTTACTCTCACGTCGAAGGGGTTTCGCCGGAGCCACCCCCGGCCTAGTTTACGTGTGTGCATGTGTGTAGGAATCAAGCCGAAGGAAGAACAGCCGTGGTATCCTGTCATTTTCAGATCCTGTGCAACCATTGATTTTGGATGGCAGCATCAGTTGGTTCCGTTGCCGGGACCTAAATTTCTTTCTTTCTTTGGTTGATTGGCAAGATTTTATTCAGCTTCTGTGTTTCGCTTTCGGTGATTTGGGGTGTTAGGGTTTTTTCTGTTCATAAGTTTCGTGTTCTTAGCCCAGAAATCTGTCTCCAAACGTGCTGCTGGTGCGTGTTGGTGTTGGTTTGGTTATTGTTTAGATTGTGAGCCCAAAAAGTGACCGGAATGGTGCAAGAAAAGGACACTCAGGCGAAGGTTACCCAGAATCCGGTGCTGGAGACCCCTAACCAGAAGGATGCCCGCAGGGCCAGATCAGGGACTGCGCGGGAAGGCAAGGTGCACACTTCGGAGACTGATTCGGCAATTAGGAGTACCCGGAGGCGGGAAGAAAGGGAGCGGGTTGAGAAGAATAAAGGGAAACCTGGAGAGCAGAACCCCGCTCCATCGAGGACTGAGGAGGCAAGAGCGACAGCCAGCCAGTTGAGGAAAGAGAATGAGTTGATGATGAAAGTTCTCGCAAATAATGAGGATCTATCACAAGTCGGGAAACTCGCGTGATGAATCCTATTATTATGAATATGAAAGCGATGAAGGATCGACAGCGGACAGGGATTATGCGCCTAGTCGCTCGAGATACTCAGATGATGGGACCTACAGGGAAGAAAGGTCGCAAAGGTCAAGGCAGTCTGATAGAGCTCGCCAAGAGGAGGTGTCGCCGAGCGATAAAGATCGCCGGCAGCGTGAAAGGAGGGATAGGGAGAAGGAGAGAGAAAAGGCAGAGAAAGCCGCAAAAGCTCTAAAGATTGCAGAAATGATTAAGGTTGCTGAGGCTTTGAAAGCCGCTGAATTGGAGAAGGCTAAGAAAGACGAGGAAGATAAGTGGAAAGCTGAGATGGCCGAGATGGCCAGGAAGATCAAAGAATTAGAAGTAGGAAATAAGCCCGCCGAAGTAAAGGGTTCTTACTTGGCCCCGTTCATGAAAAGTATTCAGATTACCGCTCCTGACCCTTCGTTTCGCATGCCAAACCTGTCGAGTTATTCTGGGAATTCAAGAGCGAACACTCACATTGGCGGGTTTGAGGTTACGTTGTCGCTATTGACTGAGAAATGAGGCGGTAATATGTAAGGCGTTTGCGAGCACTCTTGCTGATCATGCCTTGGAGTGGTTTTTGGCCCAACCGGCGGAATCCATTCTCGGCTATCAGGATCTCAAGGCAATGTTTTTGGCGAGATTCGGTGGGTCGGGGGCGCAGCCCGCACAAAAGACCGAATTGTGCAGTTTGAAGCAGAATGAAGGCGAGGAGATCTCGGTCTTTACCGACAAATTTATGGGTGTCGCGAATCGGATTGCCGACGTTAGCCAGGACGAGATTATTATGTTATTCAATGCGAGCTTATTACCCGGGCATTTCAAACAGGATTTCTGTATGAGATTGCCGAAGACAACTAGCGAGTTGTATGAAAGAGTAAGAGCATTTTGTAGCGGCGGTAAGGAAGCAGGAATTGAGGTCGCCCAAGCGGCAACTGGTTCTGGAAAGAAGAGGGTTAAGGAGATAATTGATGTAGTGAAAGATGAAAGTAAGGGCGGACAAGGAGGTCGCAGCGGGAATAGAACCGGGGGTAGTGGAACCAATCGTGGGGGTGGTCAGAATCAGAGAAAAGTTTTTAAGTATGACAGGTTGAATACCACCATCACCGAGATTTTGAGGAAGGAGGATTTTCCTGCACCTTTTGCCATCGAGGAGGGAACTTATATGGCCAGGGATCAAAACAGTTATTGTGAGTATCACAAGGACAAGGGTCATATGACGGAGGATTGCTACAACTTGAGGAGAGTGATCCAAGGGATAGTTAATAAAGGCGGGTTTAAGCAGTACCTCGAGTATGGTGAAAGGCGAGATGAAGGGGGACGGCAGGAGAAAAATTGGGAGCGGAATGTAGTTGATGTTATTCAAGATCCATTACCCAGCGTGGCCCAGTTGGATAATCAAATTATGATGTTGTCGCACAGTTTCGACATTCCTCAGTTTGTCGCCAGCGAGGACAGGGTGATCAGCTTTTCTAGGAGCGAGTTGGCAGCAACAAAGAATCATGGGAGACAACCAGTGATTATAACTATTTGTCCGGGAAATAACGTGGTTCAAAGGGTGATGGTGAATTCGGGAGCCAGTCGAAATGTCTTATATTATGATGCTTTCAAGAGGATGAATTACAGTGACGCAAACTTGGTGCCTTATAAGGGATTTTTGGAGGGATTCACGAATCATTCGGTTAAAGTGAAAGGGACAATCATGCTGGAGGTAGAGATTGGCGAGGGTGAAACGGCGAGAAGCGAGAATATAGAATTCATGGTGATTGACTTAGTTTCCCCTTACAATGCAATTGTCGAGATCCCTTTCATGCTGAGTTTTGAAATGGTGTTGTCCATCCCGCATCAAAGGGTGAAGTATCTGACTTCCAGGGGCGTGGGTTGCTTAAAAAGTGAGGCAATTACCGTGGCGAGAAAGAAAAAGGAGATGATGAAGGCCAAAGGGGCAGCCACTTGTTCATTAACGACGAAATCTGATTCTCGCCAATTGAGGATTAATGTAATTGAGATTGTGGATGAAGAAGTTGAATGGGTGATGACTGAGAGTATGAAGAATGGCAGAGCAATGATTGTCGCAGGTGCGAGTAGGGCCCCAGAGACTGTGAGAGAAGTGGATATGGTTAAGGATCGAGAACCTGAACATGTGAGTTCTGAGTACGATGTCGCCGGCGAGATTAATTTGGGTGTAGAGGTCAGGAATGTGGCACCGAGTTGGAGCTATGCTAGAGTGGTTCAGTTTGTTCAGATGGGTGAACCGAGAATAGAGGAGATTGTGTTTGAAGAGATTGTTGACAGTGAGTCTGAGGAGGATTGTGAAATGATAGAAGTAGAGAATCCCGATGGGCGACCTATAGGAAATGAGTTTGTTGACCCCCGAAAGCCGATTCCCGCTAAGGACCCAGTTAGCAAGAAGCGAAAAAGGATTGAAGTCGAAACTTTACAGATGCGGGATGAACCTGAGATTCAGGCAGACGAAGAGTTGGAAGAGGTTGAAATAAATTGCTATTTCTCAGAGCAAAAGGTTAAGATTGGAAAGCAGTTGTTCCGAGATGAGCGAGAACGTTTAGTTGAGTTTTTGAAGGAGAATTTGGATGTGTTCGCGTGGCGACCAGAAGATATGAGGGGCATTGACGAGAATGTTGCCATGCATTATTTAAATGCCGAACCGAATATTGAGCCGTTCAAGCAAAAAGTTAGGCATTTGTCGCCTGAAAAAGAAAAGGCGGTTTTGGAGGAAGTGGACAAGTTGTTGAAAGCGGGAATTATAGAGAAAATCCAGTATCCTGTATGGTTAGCATGCCCAGCCATGGTTTTGAAATCAAATAAGAAATGGAGGATGTGCATCGACTTCACAGATCTGAATACCGCCTGCCCTAAAGATTGCTACCCGCTCCCTAAGATTGATAAGTTGGTTGACTCGATTGCCGGTCACCGAATTTTTAGTTTCATTGATGCGTACTCTGGTTAC
Source organism: Adenophora triphylla var. japonica (assembly GCA_022495995.1). Taxonomy (NCBI): domain Eukaryota; kingdom Viridiplantae; phylum Streptophyta; class Magnoliopsida; order Asterales; family Campanulaceae; genus Adenophora; species Adenophora triphylla. The sequence continues at coordinate 20,982 of JAFEMH010007207.1, read as the reverse complement.
CATCAAATTAAAATGGTCGAGGGGAACAAGGCAAAAATGGATTTTCGTACTCCGAAGGGTAATTCTTGTTATAAGATGATGCCGTTTGAGCTAAAGAATGCTGGAGCGACATATCAGAGAATGGTGAATGAAGTTTTCAAGTCACAGATTGGGCAAAACCTGGAGGCATATATCGATGATATGGTAATAAAGACCAGAGAGAATGACCATGTTTTGGATCTCACGCAAACATTTGAAAATTTGAGGAGGAATTCGATGAAGTTGAACCCCAGTAAATGCACGTTTGGTGTAACGGCGAGAAAGTTTTTGGGTTTCTTGGTAAACCGGCGCGGGATCGAGGCTAACCCGGAGAAAATCCAAGCGTTATTAGATATGTTGCCTCCCAAGTCGATTCGCGAGATTCAGAGGTTGAATGGGAGGATCATTGCTTTGGGAAGGTTCATTTCAAGGTTGGCGAAAAAGTGTTTGCCGTTTTTCAAAGTTTTAAAAGGAGTGAAGAGTTTTGTTTGGGAAGCCGAGTGTGATGCCGCTTTCGAGCAGATGAAAATTTATTTGGAAAAGCCGCCACTATTGTGCAGTCCCGTTGAAGGAGAAGAGCTGTTTGTGTATTTGGCGGCTTCAGACTATATCGTAGCCGCAGTGTTGGTAAGAGAGGAGGGGAGCACTCAGAGACCGATATATAACGTATCAAAGGCATTGAGCGAGATTGAAGCGAGATACTTTAATGCCGAGAAGCTGGCATACGCTTTGGTGGTTACCGCACGGAAATTAAGAGCTTACTTTGTCGTGCACACCATTGTCGTATTGAGTGACGCCTCATTAAGAAAAATTTTGCAACAGCCAAATGCCGCAGGAAGATTGCTGAAATGGTCAATTGAATTGACTGAGTTTGATTTGAGATATGAGTCCCGCCGGGCTATCAAGGCACAGGCATTGGCTGATTTTGTTGTGAAAACATATTTTACAAGATCTCAGGTCGAGTCGACGAAAAAAGCAGTTAAGAAGAGAGCGGCAAAGAAAGTTGCACCAGTTTGATTGAAGAGAGAGAGAGGCTGCCTGACTGTTGGATCTTGCATGTTGACGGTTCTTCGTCCAAAGATAAAGGTGGGGCGGGAATCACTGTTAGCTCGCCTGATGAGGAGATTAAATATGAAAAGGCATTGCGGTTCAAGTTTAATGTCTCCAATAATCAGGCTGAGTATGAGGCATTGATTGCCGGGATTGAGTTGGCGAGAGATATTGGGCTAACTAAGATCGTGATCCATTCTGATTCCCAGCTGATTGTTAATCAAATAAAGGGCGAGTATGGAGTTTTGAACTCGATTTTGATGAAATATTGTAACTTGGCGAGGAGTGTATTAAAAGGGTTCGAGTTTTGGGAGTTGGTACAGATTGACCGAACTGAGAATTCGCGGGCTGATGAATTAAGTAGTTCGGCGGGATCAGAGGGGCAAAGCTCGATCAGTGAGCCTTTAATTGAATTTGTTGAGATGCCGGCAATTGACAGGCCTCTTGTTTTGGAAATTGTCGAGGTCGAGAAGAATTGGGTGATGGAGATGAAAGATTTTTTAGAAAAGGAAGAGTTGCCGTCGGATGAAGAGAAAGCGAGATTGATAAAGATGACTTCCCCGCGATTTACAGTTCAAGATGGCGTGATGTACAGGAAATCTTTCTCGAAGCCCTTATTGAGATGTGTTGAGCCGAGCATGGTGCAGAGGGTATTGTTTGAAATTCACGAGGGTGTGTGTGGCGGCCATCCTGGAGCGAGAACTCTTGCAGACAAAGTTTTGTTTCACGGATATTATTGGCCGAGCTTGAGAAAGGATGCCGAGATGTATGTCAAGAGATCCGATAAGTGCCAGAGGTTTGGTAATATTCCTCTTCAGCCGACAACAGAACAGACCCCCATTGTGCCAACTTGGCCTTTCAACATGTGGGGAATTGATTTGATAGGCCCTTTTCCAAAAGCCAAAGGTGGTTGTCAGCACGTGATTGTCGTCGTGGATTACTTTACAAAATGGACTGAAGCGAAAGCTTTGGCGACAATCAGTGAGGACCAGGTGATCAAGTTTGTGCAGGAGAATATTTGGTGTAGAAATGGGGTTCCTAGAGCAATCATTTCGGATCATGGCACGCAATTCGGGAAGAAATTTTGAGCGGAATGCGAGAGGGTGAATGTCAGGCACTGGATGTCAACAGTTTACAGGCCGCAGTGTAATGGGCAGGCCAAAGCGGCAAACAAGCAAATCCTTGTCGCCTTGCGCAAGAACTTAGAGGGAAGAGGTGGAGCTTGGCTGGAGGAGTTGCCAGTAGCTTTGCGGTATGTGAGAACAACAGTCAAGGGCTCAATTGGAGAAACTGCTTTTGCCCTTACTTATGGATCGGAGGCTATGGCGCCCGCCGAGATGGCCTTACCGACTTATAGGGTGGCCAACTATGATGAAGCGAGAAATGGGCAAAGGCGATGTAATGACCTTGATTTAATTGATGAAAAGAGGATGTATGCTAGAATGAAGATGATCAATTACAAACAGAGGATGAAAGCCCAGCATGACAAGCGGGTTAACAAAAGATCTTTTAATATCGGAGATTGGGTTCTGAGGAGTGTGGAGGTAACTGGGGCCAAGCTAGGATACACTAAGCTGAACGAGAAGTGGGAAGGACCATTCCAGGTGTTGAAGGTCGTGCGAGAAGGGACGTACCGTTTGAGAAAATAGGATGGGGAAGAATTGAGGAATGCTTGGAGTGTTGATCATCTTAAGCAATTCTATCAGTGAAGCCGCTGCGGTCTTCGGTTATATTTTGGTTGTTTTCCCTAGATAACAAAAGTTATATAAGTTTTTCTTGTAATTAATCCATTTTGGTTGTCGCGTAAGGAAAAGTTATGTAAAATTTGGTGATCTGGTGGCAGGAAAAGTTGTATATATGATAAAAGTGATGACGAGATGTTCTATCAACATGTAGTGAAGCGTGATTGTATACTTGTGAAATTCTGACAAAGTTATTTGCTGTTTCATGGATTGGCAGACGAAGGGCGACAAGAAGTGTCGCCGCTAAAGCTTGAAGATGGCGACAAGAAGTGTTGCCGCTAGAGCTTGAAGATGGAGACAAGAAGTGATGCCGCTAAAGCTTGAAGATGGCGACAAGAAGTGTTGCCGCCAAAACTTAAAGATGGCGATAAGAAGTGTTGCCGCTAGAGCTTGAAGATGGCGACAAAAAGTGTTGCCGCTAAATCTTGAAGATGGCGACCAGAAGGGTTGTCGCTAAAGCTTGAAGGTAGCGTCAAGAAGTTTTGCCGCTAAAGAAGGGCTTACATCCCGAACTGTCCGAAGGGTTTACATCCCGAACTGTCCGAAGGGCTTACATCCCGAACTATCCGAAGGGCTTACATCCCGAACTATCCGAAGGGCTTACATCCCAAATTGTCAAAAAGCTTTGAAAAGAGAGACGTTTGGCGAGATGCCACGGTTTGGTAAGTTGTCAAAAAATAGTCAAGAAGAAAGAAGGGCTCACATCCCGAACTGCTGGTGCGACAAAATTGATAAGACTCTAGCCCGAACAAGCTCAGGCGAGAATGAAGCTGGTTACTTCTTGGCGAGAAAAGTCCTGGCAGTGGCCAGGCACAATAAATTCTAATGATTATCAGGCAGCAAAGTCCTGGCTCGATGATACCAGGCACGTATGCGACTTGGCAGTAAGGCGAGTTAAGGAATGTTTTCGGCCATAGGATTAGGCCATTCAATGTTGTCACATACGACCCTAGCAATGTAGTAAGGCTGCCTAAAGACAAGCCTCACTCTTTTGAAGGGAGTAGTATGTATATAGGTAAGTCATGGTAAAGGAATCTTTGATAAACTATCGAAGCAAAATAATGGTGGCGACAAAAGAACCATTGAAACTAGAAATATTTTTTGGGAAAACAAGTTTTTTAAAGGCACGTGAGACTTTACACACATGAATGATAAATCAAGAAACATAATAGGAGTAAGGCTGCCTAAAGACAAGCCTCACTCTTTTGAAGGGAGTAGTACGTATATAGATGAGTTGGGCAAAGAAAATCTTTGATGAACTATCAAAGCAAAAATAACAAAGTAGCGACAAGTCGAGATAAAGCATAGAGACAAAGTCGCAAACCGCGACATTCAAAAGGATTGTTAAAACAAGCATAGAAACCGCATACTGCGGCTTGCCAAAAAGAGTTTAATGTTAAGTCGCAAACCGCGACACCCAAAAGCAGCGAAAAATAAAAGTTAAAAGACAGAAAAGTAAATTGTTTAGTACAGACCCAAATTCAGATTCAAATGAAATATTGTTTTAGAGAGCAAAGTGTTCAAGAAGCAGGAGCATCATGATTGTCGCCAGAGGTAGAGGGAGTATCTGGTGCGGCTTGGGCTGCTAGGGCGGCTTTGGCGTCATCCTTGGCTTGCTTGTACGCCTGGGCCTTCTCGGTGGTAAGATCGGCCAAAAGAGTTAGGGCATCTGGAGTAGCAGTAGCGGGAACCGGCCAGGCGGGCTTATCTAGAAGTTGATCTTCCTCTGTGAGCTCTTTAAGTTTGTCTTCTTCATATGGAACCAAGCTATGACCCAAGCGAAAAAAATCGCTGTAAATGGTTTCAGATCCCCATTTAGCGATCAAGTCATGGGTGATAGCTGGTATGTCGCGGGAGCTTGCCGCTGCGGCACGCATGCAATGAATGAGAGCTTTATCGTACAGGTCCATGGCATCCACCTCAGCCTTAGTCTTGTTCTCTTCTATGCTAGCTTGAAGACATGTCGCTCCTCTCGCTGGAGCTGGAAAGAACCTGTTTATAGAAGCGACGACTACGTAAATTGGGGGCTGCGGGATAGTCAGTGTCAGAAATATTAGAATCAATGCGGGAGTGATAAAAGTTGCAAATGTGCGAGCATAGCTCAAACGTGTTATGGAAGGTTTGCATTGGTGCAGATTTGTGCAAGAAAGGGGGACCCCTAATTTCTAAAGTGTCTAAAATGGCGGCCTCAGCATCATGTCGCATGAGCATAGCATTGAGATCCTCGCGCGGGATCCTAGCCCATACCCCCATTTCAACCCTATAGTATCCTCCCGTGTTCAAACTTTGACCAAACCTAATTGCTCTAGCACAACACTTGGTTCTCGCCATAAAGCGAGATAGCAAAAATTGAGGTAAATGCGGGAAATCAAGCGTGTACCTGGAAAAGTTTGAAGAAACCAACGGAGATGACGAACCTGGCCGGAGAATGATCGAAAACTTCAAGAAAATAGAGAAAATTCCCAAAAATGCACCTAGGGAACCCCAAATTGAAAATTTGTGACCGTAAGCGTGCGTAGATCAAAGAAACAGGGAAAACGAGCGGTGAAATCAGTGAAAATATGGGTAAAAAGGGACTTTTTCTCAAGAACTCATTCGCCGAAAAAACAGAGAGAAAATGGAGGTTTGAGTAACTGAAAAGTGAAAAGTGAGAGACTAGGGACTGACCTTAGCGTTGAGAAGACAAAGGGACCCTACGGAGACGAAGAGGCATTGGGAATTTTTAAGAAATTAATGACTTTCGAATTTTTGAAATTCCCTCCCCTTTATTGTGGTTATTTATGAAGGGGCACGAAAACCTATGCTATGTACAGCCCTGACGAACAGCCCAGGTCCGTCAACCCTGGCTTGACACGTGGCCGTGTACGTGTCAGGGGGGATTCCAATCTCGTCCCTTGAAGGGAAGTGGCGAGATAGAGATCCCATGCGACTTGGTGAATTTCTCGCCTGGATCATGAATAATCCAGGTCTCGAAATTGGGGGCTTCTGATGCGATAATGAAAAATGGATTTGGGCCTTAACAAGAATTTGAGCCCAACACATCTTAATGGGCCTAGTGGGTGTAGAAATGGGCCAAATATGTATCTGTGGGCCGAGAGGAGGGCCCCGGGGTGGGAAAGGGCGTGCGAGATAAGTCGATCCCGTACGGGCGACATATGGGAGTAAGTAGGTCGAGATTGATACCCTGGAGAAACAAGTGTACAGCGATAAGCATAGGGCGGGAAGTAGCATTGCTGACATAGTTAAGGTTGGTCGCACTATGAACGTGGCCGCTAGGTTAGTGATTGTCGCCTGCGACTTACGTAAAACGTAATCCCGCGTCATAATAAAGCAAGTTAACTGTAGCTTGATTTGACAGGGTGAACAGTGAAATCCCACTAATTTGAGGTTGGTTGAGGACCCTTGGTAGATGATTGACAAGTGTCCCCCATGCGCAAGGCACATGGGAGGATTGGGAGTATAAACTAAGGAAATAGTTCATTTGCATGGTGTTGGGGATGGAATTTTTCAATGTATGTATATGATCGACATCTTAAGCAGGTCAATATGTCAAGACGCCTTGCATCTTGGTCTCAGCATCTTAGTCTCCACAACTTGACCTCTACAAGTTGAATTTTTACAAGTTGACTTTACATGTTGAGTTCACATCTTGGACCGACATCTTGGCTCAACGTCTTCATCAACATCTTGAAGTCGGACCAACTTGGGAGCAGTTTTGCAGTTGCTATTTTTTAGGAGCCATTTGCGCATATCAGTTCAACCACGACTCTTCACCAACCACCATCAACAGTCATGCCCGAAATCTTCTCCTCAGCAACTCCATCATGCCGAGTTTTTAGGGATTTGATTATTATCTTTTTATTTTACCTTTATTATAAATAGGGGTATGGAGATTATGAAAGACACATGTATTCTCATACACTCACACTCTTGTAATCTCTCTCCATACTTTCGAGCTTGTAACCCACTGATCATAGTAAGAATTTGGTCAAGGTAGGTCTTCCAAAACCTCCCGAGGTTTTATGCCGGCGAACGAGTTGTTCAAGGGCTTTCCTCGTCAAAATCCTTTGTCATTTTCATTTTGATTACACACACAAATCTTTATTCCATTTCACCCAATTCTTTTCTTGAAATATATGGTTATTTACAATCACTTGTCGAAATTTGACCAAAACAATTTGGCGCTGTCTGTGGGAACTTTGGTTTTTTAGATTTGTTTAGAACATCAAAATGGTCAATCCAACTTCCGGTTAGGCAACCTCAGTAACCTCCGCGGCTGGGGGCAGGGCGACTGGGGGGCAGCAAGATGCACCTCGAGAGATGACCGCGTCTGAAATCAATCTTGGTTTCGTGACTAATATGGCAACCATGTTGAATGAACTGAATAATCGAATGGATGCTCAGCAGGATACCAATACTATGATTTTCAATGCAATTGAGAATCTGCGAAAAGGGAATCAAGTTGATCCTCAAGTTGTAACTCCATTATCGCCTTTATTTCCTAGAACTCTTTTTGGTGCAGGTACTGGGGGCAATCTTGGAGACATCCCCATGGCGAGTGCAGTACAGACTGATAGTACAACTATGACAACTAATCAAGTTGTCCAACATGGTCACACCTTCCCATTCAGCCAACCTGTGCCAACATCTTGCTATACTTATGCCACTCCGTCTTCAGGACAAACAGGGAGTTTTTTTAATGCATTCGATCATTCTGCTTCTCAATTTTATGCTAACACTTTTGCAGAAAGTCAAGTTGATTGGAGTCACCTTGCCTTATTATCAAGCTTCTCCAACTTGTTATAATGAGTCTCGCTTTGTTCCAGCAATAGCCAACATGGAGATCCCGAAGAGATTTGCAGTGCCCCACATGAAGAAGTACGATGGGAGCACAGATCCAGTAGAGCATGTGTTGCTATACCAAGAATTAATGGACATTATCAGTATTCCTTCTATCTTCAAAGAAGCCTGTCTTTGTAGGGGCTTTGGTTCCACCTTGTCTGGACCAGCTTTGAAATGGCTAATAGGCCTATCTCTAAACTCTATATCATCTTATTCTCAATTAGTCAATATGTTTGTGAATCAATTTTCATGTAATAGAGCTTTTGAGAAACTAACTAGTGACCTCTACAGGGTGGTGCAACAACCTGACGAAAGCTTGAAAGACTATTTGAACAGGTTCAACAAAGAGGCGATGACTATCCCCAACTTGAACATGTCCACGGACCACCGAGGAATTCAGATTGGGATTGAAGAAGGGATCACCTTATTATGATGAATTGGTCATGACTCCATGCAAGAGACTCGAAGATGTCGGGACGAGAGCCATTAAATTCATCAGACTGGAAGAAGATAAGCTCATAGTCCTAAAATAACCACAATGAGGCTGACAAAATAAGAAAAGATGATCACCTATCTTCAACATGTCAAGATGTTAGCAAAACAGTACCTCAAGTTGTATTCCATGTAAGTTGTCATTTTTTCATAAAAGCAAACTCCAAAAACAGGTATGTTTTAAATTTTGTCAAGTCATTTATTTATGTTTGTCAATTCTTTTGTTATGCTAAAAATCCTTACTGACTTAAGCATCGGAGGGGTGTTAGCTAAGCTAACACCCAACCCTAACATGAATTTGTTTTGCAAGGTATACAACTTGAACAAACGGAGTAGGCTCAATATGTTGACACGCCAGTACGGCTGATACTTGTTGGGACCTAAAGTTGGAGTAGGCCTAAGCATGTTAACACACCAGTACGGCTCCAACATGTTTAGACCTAGGAAGAAGAATTTCAACATGTTGACACGCCAGTACGGCTGATACATGTTGAAACTCTAGCTGGAGAGGGATAGAACTTGTTGACACGCCAGGACGGCTGATACTTGTTCTATCTCTTCAAACGGTTACCTCTGATCAAACTTACAATTTACATATGGTTAAAAGATTATACATCTTTTCAAACGAATTAAGGTTTTGACACCTTCGCCTGGGCGCACGATTTCACACTTATTCAAGTTGTGACCATTGGTTGTAACATTAACATGTTACCAATATGAACACCCGAAAAAGATGAAATCATCTTCCAATCAACTAAGGAATGAAGATTAACATCTTCACCGAAAATCAAGTTCAACACACAAAAGTAAGACATGACAACACAAACATGACTCACACGATCCAAAGTAAACATGTCAAGCAAAGACATGCCGAATCAAATATAAAAATTTTGAGGACCAACCCTCATCTAACATACCAAATTTCAAACATCTAAACTAATGTTTCTTAAAGCTTTATCTTGGTATTTTGCCAAGTTGTTACCATCCTGGTTTCCATCAAGGACTTAGAAGCATCATTCAAGGCGTTCGACAACTCTTTGGCGTAATCAACCGCTTCCTTAATGTCAATAAGGGGAGTAGTAGTTTTAAAATTCCTTGACTCTCCAAGTTTTCTCCGATTCAAGAAATTTTGGGGGCAATTGTTGGGGATGGAATTTTTCAATGTATGTATATGATTGACATCTTAAGCAGGTCAATATGTCAAGACGCCTTTGTAAGTGCTCCAATTTGAGCTTGTTAGAATTTTCGTTAGAAAATTAACGAAAGTTATAACATTTCTAACAATTCCTAACTATCCTAACTTTTCTAACAAAGTGAGGGTAAAATGGGCATTGTTATTTAAGGTTAAACCTCAAAAAGAATCTCAAAAAGTAAAACAAAAGGAATAAAACCACAAATAGAAATGGTGGGAACAATAAACTGGGTTAATTTGAAATTTCAAAAAGAAATATTCCTCTTGTCCAAAGCCGGAGCCGCATTTAATGAACAAAGGCACGCCGAAGGGTCCTATCCGCGCGGATAAGTATGTCATTTTCAGAGGGCTATAAATTGAGCCCTCCAAATACAAAAATAGGGGAACAACACCAATTGCACCGAACCTCTCGGCGAAATATAGAGAGAAAACATGAGAATTCTTCAAGAATTGTCACCATTTTCTCTCCAATCTTTCCCAACTCACCCTCATCCACTCACTCTCATACTTAAGCCTTAAACACTCATACACTCAAGCCAAAAACTCAAGAACACAAGGAAGATTGGTAAACCCTCCTTCTCCTTACCCTAAACTCCAACCATGCATGCATTTGCAAACTACAAAATGTAGTTCTTTCATCTTCTTGCTTTAGATCTAAGAAGATCACCATGGAAGACCATCTCCATGGATGATCTTCTACAAAGATCAAAATTATTTTCAAGTTCTCTTACTTTCTTGCAAAGAAAACTCATTTTCAAAACCCTAAAAACCATTTTCAAGCATAAAATCTCATTTTCAAAGGATAAAAATCCCCTTCCCAAGCAAATGAAATGCTTAGTCCTAATGTACTTAAGGATGGTTTGGTATAGTTGATTCACCACTAAAATGTCAAGTGATCACTAACCAAAACCTAGGGAAATGGGGACAAGCATGGATGCAAAACCCCCCTTAAAATCATATTTTCTCTCTTGGGAAGTTGCTGTCCAGTAGCAATTTTCCCCGACCTCAGTCCATGGTCTAATTTTTTGGACACAGATGAACTTGGAATTTGGTGTTGACTACAAAACACTTTTTGTATCCAACATCCAGATATTTCCATACATATTTTTACTTTATTTTTTGGGTGAGTAAAACTCCTCTTTTCAAATTTTCTTTCAGAGGCTAGTTCATCAGCTTCTGGGAATCCAGATCTCATATCTGAGGTTTCCAGAAGGTTTTGACCCCTCAAATCTTCTCCAAAATGGAAAATTCCTTCGTACAAATCTTATTTAAGGTGTCTAGAACAACTTTCATTCTCTGAGTTTATCCAGATTATGAAGTTTTAAGACCCTTGAATCCATTTCAAAATCAAAGGTCCACTGCCTTTTTCATTCTGGCAGAAATGGCTCTCAACTTCAAAAGGTCTTTTGAGTACCAAATCTCAATCCAAAAATCTTTCAAAAATTCATGGGATCAGTTTAAAGTCTTAAAAAGATATCCCAATTTTTACCTTTCTGAGTTTCAACTTATTTTGGCCAAAACACACACACACACACAAATGATTTTCAGCTTGGAAGACTCGTTTACGAGGCATTCCGGTGCACACTAACGTCCTTCCCGGCGTGTAACATGACCTCCGAACCTAAATCTCTGATCTCGGGCTTTTTTCAAAGTTTTGGCCCTCAAAATAAAAATGGCGTGGCGACTCCGTTTCGTTGATTTTTTCAAATAAAAATGGGAAAATTTTCGGATACACATTCATCACAGTGGCGACTCCGCTGGGGAATAAGTTTTTTTTTTTTTTTTAAAAAATGATATTTGGTATATTGGTGGAAACCATTAAACTTCCCGTTATCGCCTCCTAACACGAGTCGGGGATAAATTGTGGTCTAACAATCCCACGTACCGGTATCACCGTTTTCCAAAAAAAAAAAGGAAAAAGCTTTTGAGGGTCAAGCTTCCGTCCCGGCTTTGAAAATCATTTTTGTGTGTGTATTGATTTTTGCACAGTTTTCATGTTGTTTTGGCCGCCTCGGAGAAAGTCAAAATTTTGACTGTCGGAATAATGTCCCTAACTGTTGAAATTTTCGTGCTTATGTGTTCATTAAATTTCAAAAAAAAATTTCAAAAAAAAAAAAGATTTTTCAAAAAAAGAAAATTTTCAAAAAAAAATCATGCATCATATTTTTAAGACACATAAAAAAATCTCTATTTTACTCGTAAAAAGAATATAGATCAAGCAGACACTACGCGCACGTGACCGTACACCGCACACTACGTCCCTAACCCGGGAAATCCTTGTCGCGGTCCGTTTGGTCTTATTACGCCTCTCGGATGAGCACAGACTACCCAAACATCCTACGGAGCCTCGTGTCGACCATGCACTTGTCCGTGACACACTTTATCCGAGACCCGATTGGTTTTTAGTCCGGTCCGTGTCATGCCCCGTCCGTGTATAGACCTTTCCTTTCAAGCCTTTGTCGGCATACCGACTCAATATCTTTCGGGGACCCTAATCGCCGAAGTTCTCGCCGGTTTTCCGCCGCAGACTTTGACCAAGATATTGACCGGCGCCTTGACTTCGGCTCGACCGGCACAAATTATACACCGACTCCCAAAGATTGACACCGAGTCATCAAGGATTAATGAATATTCCATGCCTAATTACGGCTTAACCGACGACAAGTCAAGATCAATCGTGGACATTTATCGCCCAAATCATGCCGACTTTTCGTCGAGCCCCTGACATGATCTTGACTTTTGACGTCGCCTTTGTCTCGTAATTTACATCGAATGCTCGTTAAGACTCGATTACCCGCCGACTTTTAGGATCGCTTTTCTTCTTCGGTCCGGTGGGACCCGCTTGCCCTATGTGACCCTCGCCCGGGCCGCCCACCCCGGGAGGTCGAAATACAGTGTGGAATACGAGGGGCTTATAGACGTAGTGACGGGGCCCACCGATCCAGATCCGTGAGTAGTTTGCGAAAAAGAAGAGCAATCTTTTCCAACCGATTAGGTTAATAAAACATGTTTTAAGTAAACGTGAACAAATAATCGCATGTTGCATGAGCCTAAAGCCCAAACACCTACCCTCCTTCCATTCCTGCATACATCCGAACCTTCGTGTCCTTTCCCCGCAGCCTCCGCACAAAGCTTGGTTTGGGCACCGGGTCACCGCTTGATTAGTTGGGAAGAGTCAAGCGCATCATCGCCTTCGCCGTTTGTTCCGACTCCGGGTTTCGTAATGTCTCGCATCGCCCGGTAATGATGGGGATAACGTTGCTCCGTCCTCCAAAATCCCTCATGCACTCAAGCATTGGATCCAGCTTGGTAGAACAGATGAGACTTCGACATGAGGCTCAAATTGATGACCTTCCGGGGGTTGTCGCAAGTCATGGTTTGACTATCGCCTCAATTCCGATGGCACTTTTACCGCAAAGAAGGAAGAGGGTTCTCCTCCTCTTCTTAATCGTCCGTGATACATCAAGATGCTACCCCAAGATTCCTATGTTTCCACCGCCGGACTCCCGCCCGTCGACTTACAGTGGCAACCGGCCCCCAAACAAAGCAGCCGTGGACGAAAGAGTTCGGTATACCGTCGCCTGTCCCCTCTCAAAGTGATGATCCCACAAATATCGCCCGAGTGATGAAAATCGTGGAACAATTGAAGAAATATGGTCACCCATCAAAGCCCCGGAAGAACGCTGCAATGCATACAAAGCAGCCCGGATTGAAGAGGCCACACGCCACTGACCTTAACAATATCCCAACCGATCGGGGCTACCTTGAAGGACAAACATATGCCCGTTCCCCTGACCTCAATATCTCTCATTATCCGGCGGAGTCCAATCACTCGCTACTGCACGAGCCCAAGGCCAGCCAGATCCCCGACCAGCTCCACTCAAAGTCATTCCAAAGACCGCCAACTCCGAGGTCCCAAATCCGCCACCACCGTAGAACACATTTGGTGGGATATTTGTGACTGTCCCGATTGCCTTGAAAGGGACTATCAGATCGGATACACGAGGACCGTCCTCCTAAGAAAAAGAAAATTTCCTCCCAAAGAAAAATTGGAAGGAGAGATTCGAGGCCGGTGATAATAAAGGTGGGAACGCTCTGGGAGCCATCTCGGGGGATTTGATTATTATGTACTCTACTCCGCCGCCTTTCCCCAAAGCAAAAAGGGGTAAAAGAGCGTAAAAGCCTTGCCAACGACGGAATTGAGACCTTCTGGATACCGTAGTACCGTGCACGTAAGTCCAACCCCTGGGGTCGCCCAAGGTTCGCTTTGTCCAGCCTCCCGAGTATACACCGATGAAGAAAACCGACGCGCCTCAAGGCGCTCCCACTCAATCAACATGTTGATCCGGAGATGGCAACCGCCACAAAAGGCATCGCATAACCTGTGGGCTTCGGCAAAGGCTCTACCTCGCAAGAAAAAAAGCACGAAGTGATCCGGCTTGATGACTCTCTATCCCGAGACAAGGACCAAATCTATGATCCTCACCTATATGGGAGTATGATCACCTTCGCGATGAAGATTTGCCAAGAGATGTCTCCCAACACAATGAAGCTTTGTACATCACTATTCGGCTCAACACCATATCACTCCTCGGGGTATTAGTGGACAATGGATCATCGGTAAACGTCCTTCCTCAAAGATGATGAGGGCCCTCCGCATAAATGAAAGGCGTGTGATCCCATCTACCCTGACCGCCAAGGCCTACGACGGCTTCGCTCCTGGCCCCATTCTGGGACAAAGTGACTCGGGAACTCGGGTACGAAACCCAAATGGTGCCCGCAAAGTTCCATGTAATGGATATCCTCCGAGTTCACAGCCTCTACTAGTGGCGCCCTTGGTTGCATCACATGAAAGCCATAGCCTCCACTCTCCACCAATGCGTCAAATTCATCAACCGACAGGAGACCTTGAAGTCATAAGGGGTGACAGCTTCTCATAGGGAACGGTCAAACAATAGCCAAGAATGCCCACAAGCCAAACACCGGGCTACATCCTTCAAGAGGCAAGTCTCGCCAAGCATCCTTGGAATCCAAATGATGCCAACTATGTCAACACACTCAAGCGAGCGTACTCCGAAGAAGTTCGATTCATCAAATTTAATTGTTATTTCCAACACTTGGAGGCGATCGAAGGAAACGCCGAACACCGCCATGATACAAGCACACAAGTCTCCGGTCCTCAATCACAGATTTGTCAGCATTCCGCAAACCCATTCTTTGCTCTCGCCGCTGTGCGAGGAGATTTTCATGATAAAAGTCGACAAACACCGATGCACTCGGCCGAATCTATGAACGCCGTGTGGGACGTCCTCCTTGCCGAACTACCCGCCGAGCCTTTCCGCCGAGTATGGGACATGAGATTTTTCTAGCAAAGACACCGAGACGCACACGCCCTTACATCCGGGATTGAGCGGTCGATTGTGACGAAATGGAAATCCCTGTGATTGAGGAAGATCCCTACATCCACATGCTCGCCTTTCGTACGCCAAACACAATTGGATTCTCGGTTCGACAAAGAGATGATAGCAACGACCGAAGAGGGAGCACAGAGACCATGCCTTTCCCGAGTTGTGAAGCCACCGACGCCGATGCCGCTAAAGAATTGGGAAACTCTCTCAGCCCGTCCGCGACCAAAGAGGAAATGATCACCAAGCTTGGATTGGTCCCCCGTCCTTTCGTGTCAACCTTTGTAAAGTCCTCCGAGTCTCTCATTGTTGAGTTCGAGTCTCGAGTCGTCCAATGGCCTTACGCCCGAAGACTACGAGTCTCGTAGCAAGTTAACGCCGTATTCCCTTTCGTTTTCAATGAAATGACGAACCTTTCGAGTATCCCTCGATTGCCACTTTAACTAATGATGAATTAATTAATAAAAAAAATTTTAATAATAATTCATTAGATAAAGAAGCGTACACATTAAACGAAAAAAAATCAAACAACAAAAAAATCTTTAAGCAAAGTTGTCCTGGAAAGAGGAAAATCGAGCCTAAGCCGCCGAAGAGATTTTGACGAGTGTGAATTGGGAACCGAAGAGCCTAAAGAGACGCAGATTGGTGATTTCTTCGAAGGAATCGGAAAGGATGCTCGCAAAGTCCTACAAAATCCTCAATTCAAAGAAAGGCCCTCTTCATCAAAGAGAACATCATATGCACATACGGGTTGCCACCAAATCATTTCGTATAATGGATCCCACTTCAAGGGGAATGCGAAAACCGCCGCGTAATTCCGAATAACCCGTCACAAGTCATCTCCTTACAGCCCCAAACCAACGGAGCCGCCGAGGCAAAGAAACAAGACTCGGAAAATATCATCCGGAAAATGGCCGCCCAAGGCGTAGATTGGCCCGAGAAGTTACACCGGCACTCGGGCCACGTAACATCGCCGAACGGCAACCGGGGAAACACCGTTTGCCCTCACATACGGAATGGAAGCCGTACTCCCAATCGAGCCGGAAATCCTCGCTCCGTATACCCGGGAAAGCCGATCAACGAGGCCGAATGGCTCCGTAGTCGCCATGACGAATTGGCCCTACTAGATGAACGCCGATCGAAGGCCATGGAACACATCCGAGCCTACCAAGTGGAAGAATGGCCGTAGCTCTTCGACAAGAAAGTAAAGCACGGAGATCCGAGAAGGTGATCTCGTTTAAAAGAAAAGCCCCCAAACCGTATCAACCCCTCGGCAAATGGGAGCCTCGTATGGGTCGGGCCATATGTCAGTCCGTAAGATCTTCTCCTGAGGAGCCATGCAATCTTTGCACTCGACGGAATCCCTTTGTACACCCAAATGAATGGTGACAAGTCGCGCAGCATACTACGCGTAAAAAAAAAAAAAAAAGAGTGCTAAAAGAGTAATACCCAACTAGGTTGAAAACCCAAGAAGGGCGGCCTAGGTAAAAACAGGTTGCACCAAAAAAAAAAAAAAAAAAAAAACAAAAAAAAAAAAACAAAAAAAAAAAAAAAAAAAAAAAAAAAAACAAAAAAAAACAAAAAAACAAAAAAACAACAAAAAAAAAAATCAAAGTTGAACTACGAAGACCTCGAGCTCCTCAAAAATGAGGGGAACGTAGGGCACCGGAAACGGTTCGGTCTAAAGCACAAATAAAAGTCATACTTTGACATCAATACAATTGATCGACTCATGAAAGCGTCTCGAAAAACTCTAAAGCAATTCAAATATTCATTACAAGTTAAAAGCTCTTTTTGATGAAGTCTAAGCCCGATTCATTCCTACAACCGGCAACCTCGCTAAAAGAAAACTAAGATACATAATCAAATTAATGTGTCTCCACATGACAAGAAAGGGATACTCGAAAACCCTCGCAGTCACCCAAGCCACTCTGCATCGGCCTCTCCCCTTTTCTTCCCCTTCGAGTCTTCTCTTCTTCTCGAATCGGAAAAATGTCGCCTTCCTCCTACCAAGCTCGGTATAGGAACAGGATCTATCAAACCAGCCTCCGTCAGTGGCCTTAGTAGCCCTAGCGTCATCTCCTCATCTCCCGTAGCCTAGCCGGTAGCATAGGAGCCCTCCTCTCCCCGTCTCGACGTAAGCCTCATAGTCGGCCGCAGCTCTCCGCTCCTATCATGAGGGCTGGCCCTCGCCTCGGCCCTCCTCCTCTCGTAAATGCCAGTCCTCCGCACCCACAATGGCCTCACGCCGTCTCAAAAATAGCCACCCGAGTCTCTCCTGCATGCCTCTCATACCAATCCAGTACCAAGTGGTCAAGAACACCTGGCCTCTGACGCCCGAGAATAACCCGAGGAGGAAAGGCATCATACCTCCATTCTCGGGAAAGAAATGGAAACACCGAGGATCATCCATAGAAACAGAGCCACCACCCCGGTGGCTATATCATCAAAGTCCTCCAAAGGAACCTCGCTCCAGCCAAACTGTCTCGTAACTAAAGCCGAATATAGAAGCCGGACCGAGAAAGCCCCTAAGCATGACCACGAGACCCATCCCGAAGCACTCGCGAGTCTCCACCCGCCAACAAGGCACCGACCATCTCGATATCCTCTCGTCCGGAGACCAGCCATCCAACGCTCCCATGAGCCCCGATCATCGAAATCCACCGCGACCCCCTCCCGGCAAATGTCCAAGGCTTGATCATATCGAGGTTTCCCGAAGAACCCCTAAACGCTCCATCGCCACAGTGGTCAAGAGGAACGGGCCGCCCCCGCGCATATACCGTCTTCCGGTAGCTGCCCTATCAAGAGCATGAAAAGTCTCCTTAATCAAAGGAACGATATCTCTCGCCTGTGCACATGGTTTAACGACAACATTCAAAGAAAGACCGATGGCAAATCCCAAAGGAATAGACCATTAACAGGCGCCAAACATACAAAGTGCAAAGGCATCCCAATAGGCATCATCCACCAAGCCTAGGCCCCTAAACCTATCGAAGGCCGGAAATATCGAAATGATCGGATCAAGGATCATACCTTGCGCTTCCTCCGGGAAAGATGAAGGAGGACGCACACCGTCAACAAAAGAAGCCCCTCCGGCAAAGGAACCGCTATCTCTTCCACCTCCCACCTCCAAGCAAGGCCCGAAATTCTTCCACGCTCTGAACAATCTCGTTGAAGGAAAGGCAAAAGACATGCCTTCTAGTGTCCCAAAATGAGGAAGTTAAGCCCTCAAAAGCTCATAATCCGGAATCAATTCCTTGAGAGACCATAAGCACTTCACTCAGACCTTTCTTCAAAGAAGGACCTCCTCTCATGCATGATCTCCTGACCAATCCTTGAACTTGTTGAAGAATGACATTTGGGATTCTTGGGACAATTTTTGATGGAGCTTTTCTAAAGTTTTCCATGGTTTTTCTCTCTTTCTCCCCGAAAATGGCTGTTTGGACTCGGAGGTCAAGAGATATTTGAATTTGAAATAAAGTGAGACCAGATCCGAAGCAAAATTAAAGGACAATGTCGATGCACCCCTATCCGCGCGGATATGATTGTCTTTATCGTAAAAATTTCGCAAACACCAAGCCGCTACACCAAAAGAGGAATATTCCGTCCCGTTGCTCGAAACCCGTGCAAAAACCTCCCCAAACCACCCATATACCAAACACCCTTGCAAAAAAAAAAACCAAGGCTCATGCAACACTGCATTCATACTGCATTGCATTCATAAAATAAAATCCTAAATTATTACATTCCAAAAAAAAGAGTGTGCATAAAAAAAAAACAAACAAACATCAATAAAATCCTAAATTATTAAATCAAAAAAAAATGTGCATAAGCTGTACAAATCTAAATCTCAATCTCAAATCTCAAAAAAAATCAATCGGAGTCTCCAGCGCCCGATGCCCGCTCGCCCTCTTGCGACTCGGCCCGCTCCTCAGAGCCCCAAAATCTCGGCTCGTAATCGTCCTCGTCTGCAAAGAGGCTCATCAGACCAACCGGCACGCCCGATAGGGCAAGCCGAGATCTCGCGAAAAATCGTATCCGAAGCGTGAAGGCGTCGGACTCCCGGACGTACGAAGACCCACCCGCCATGCCGCCAAACGTGTCCCTCGCCCGTGTGGATCCCCGAGAATGACGTGATCCGAAGGCGCACCGCTGGGATCAAGGGAGAGGAGACAGAGGAGTCTCCGAAGAAGTCTCGAGCGAATGTGGAAGCCTCCCCGTCCGACAGCGCGCCGTGGTCGCCTCGCTCTAGCCTCGAGGAGCCCCGCAAGCCACCATCCTCCCGATGAATCTCTTAGCTTCGATCACTTGCTTCGTCGCCTTTCTCGACGACTCACCTCCGAAAATGCACAAAAGCAAAAGCGCTCAAAAAAAAAAAAAAAAGGAAGCTGATGCTAAAGATGATGAAAAACAAAAAGAAAGAAAAGAAGTGGGAAAAGGTGAAGCCATACCTTCATACTAATTCTCTGACGAGGCCTGAAAGCTTCTTGGAAGCTCGCTCAGCCTGGAGGGATCTCGCACCTCAATCTGACCCCATCCCGGATATATGAAAAATCCGTCCGAGGGTACTCGCGGTCCTGCCCTCTCTATCCGTAACCCGAGGCATCCTCAGCCTCCTCAAGACGAATGTCGCATAATGGCTCGCCCGCCACGAAATCCGAGAAGTGCCGGCCTACTCTGTAATCATCCTGTGTCACGGACCGATCACGGTGTGGCATCATATCGGCGGAGGCTCCACCGGTGTCCTCAAAGCGCGCAAGTTCACGCCATAGTCGGGTTGCACACTCCTCTCTCCTGCATAATATGCATCGCAGGTGCGACCTCCTCGAATCCTCCGCCGCACAGCCCCAAATCTCGCCGCCTTCACCCGCGCCACCTCGGCTTGCATCCTTGTGGGGAAGTAATATCATCCCCTCATCCGTCTCGCCTCCGTCAAAGGAAGGCAAATCCGCGTACTGAGAGTCGTACGCTCCGGAGCTTATCTTCTCCCTGCATGCTTGGGACTTTTCTCAAGATCGCATGGCCGGATAGCGCCCGACGTACTCCGCCGGCTTGGTGCCAAGCCAAGCATCGTGACGTGACGAAAAACTCCAACGCCCATACCGCGGAAAGGTAAAAATCCAATCAATCCAAGAAAACAAGGCAAAAGAAAAGTGCGTGCTCAAAAAAAAAAGAGTGGAGTAGGAAAGCAAAAAGAGAGCTTATACCTCCAGTGGCAAACTCAAAGCAAGATAAAGAGCCTGGCGAGGCCCCTTCCTACTCGTACCCATCGAGAGCAAAGCAAAGCTCGCCAGCCCGGCCTCCTACCTACGAGACATCTCCTCCGACCGTCTCCACGCCCTCCAAGGACCTCGGGGAAGGCAAAGACCGGCCAGTCTCCCTCAAAGATGCCTTAAGAGGGTGCTCGAAAAGGCAAACCACAAGAAGGGCCCTAGCATCTCCGCTTCTTCGCCTATCCTCTCCCCTCCCCACCTCATAGCTCACGACATGGTCTCCACAATCTTACCGTAGACTACGGCATACTCCATCCCCATCCCCTTTTGGGAATAGGGGAAAATCCCCCAAGAGCCTCGTATCCGCATCGCCGTAGCTATCCCGCTACTCAATGTCGTAGATCCATTAAAGGATGTGCCCGTGATCGCAGCCAGAATCCGAGGGCGCAACCGCAGCTCTCGCCCCGTAAGAAGTGAAAGGTGTGGGTCGCGGGCCCCACCAAAGGCGCGCCGCCGTAAAGCAAACATCAAGCTCTTGCTCTTAGGGAACTTGGACTACGCCCCTCAAGCACTCGACAAACTCCCAAAGCCCCGTCTCAACAACAATCTGCCCCGGACCCGGCAAAGCTCCTTGGCCCCGCATCCGGAAGCCGATCCCACAAGTCAACCACTGACTCCACTGATCCTCGAGTCTTCATTTTGTTCACCGCCTGGCCACAAAACGGCTTCCGCCCGCAAAAAAAAAAAAAAAAGAGAGAGAAAGTGTCTAAAAAAAAAAAAAAAATTGCATTCGCATTTGCACAAAAAAAAAGAGCACACACATGCATAAAAAAAAAGAGAAAATTTCTGGCAAAGATAACGGCATGCAATAGACATAGCCTCATTTTTCTCACGTAAAAGACAAGAAATCCCATTCAACAATTTTCAATAAAAAATGCATAAGCATGCATATCCTACAAGAAGTCGACGGAAATAAAAACTCCGTCCCAATTTCAAAAAAAAATGCATACATGCATATCATCCATCTT